>JAVCKT010000480.1:0-13907 GCA_032273925.1 Rhynchotus rufescens | reverse complement strand
AAACTCCCACACAGCTCGTGACCAAGGTGGGCAATATAGCTCCCCACGGATGTGGCAGCCCAACCTGGATGGAGCTATCAATCAGGAACACTATTCTGCACATCTGTAAAACACGTTGAAATTCCCGGATGACACTGCCTGCAGTTACCATCACAGCCAAAAGATATCTGCACATTCTTATATGATTCTATTAATCCTTGGAGATTTCCAAATACATATAAACCTAAATACCATTGTTTAACAAAGTTCTCCACAGCAAAGAGCTGTATTAATGACAACACCTGAGATAATTGCCAGCAAGAACTCCGGGGCTTGTTCCTTTATACAGGAAGAAGGCAAAACTCGGTTTTCACAGTAACCTGGGAAAGGCTGCCTTTGTGCAAAACGGCCTTCCAGGCATTCTCACAGCCTCACCTCAGAAGCTGGTAGCAGGTGAGACAGGAAAAGCTTTTTGGAGACTCAGTTAACATGCCCGTGTCCATGTGACTAAGACTACAGAGAATTTTAACAGACTCTTCTGCAATGCTTTTACCTGCAGCTCTGTGCAAGAGACAAGTAAACAACAAACACATCCATTTACCTCAGGAAACAAGTCACAGGAAGGGGTAGGATTCAATAACAGAGCAGACCTTCCAACTCCTGCAGTACACTGATGCACCACAACCTGTGCTGTTCTACCTAGTCTTAAGAACAGGGCACAGAGAAGGTGCTGAATTCTTCCAAAAAGCAGATTCCTTAACAGGTAGCTGGGAACAACTTGTATTTCTTCGTCACTTGTAAAATTGCAGGGAAAACTGCCCCATCTGCAGCTTCCACTGCCTGCGAAACGCAACCAGGGCACATCCTTACTATGTTATTTACTACCACAGAGCCTACTTGTTCTGCTCGGAATGGATAGCTCCATGAATACAATTTTACCGGTGTTACAGCACATTGCTGCAGAATTGAGCGAGATGCAGTGAAGAGCCTTACTTGCATTTGCCACCTAAATGTATGGCATGGAAATTAAAGCAGCCTATGGGGCACCCTAAGTTACATGACTCATGCTCCTCCCATGGCCAATCTTAACAGATTTTTTTTTTTTAATCACCTTAATAAATAGTCTTCAAGGAGTTTTGCTAGAGGCTTAATCTGTGTTTAATTTAGTTGTTTGAAAATTACACCTGTGCATGGGCAAGCTTTGTGAAAAATCTCTAGAAAATGCAGGTAAATATTTTGTTTACCTTACTCTATAACAAGAGCAAAGGGAAGCAATTTCTTTATTCTGGCCTCATGCTGTAAATGGTCGAATGCACGGCTCTAGAGCTCTGGATTCAGCCCTTCTAAGCCTTTGCCCTTCCTCACTACTTTAGGAGATTTTTTGAAAAAAAAAAAATGTTTAGAGTTTCCCTTAACAATCTATGAAAGCTGTAAGACACCATGGCTTCACTATTATGCAAGGGCTTTTAAAAGGATTAGCGGGGTAAAGTCTAAGTTTTGCAGTGAAAAAAATATCCCTTTTCTTAAACTACGGATGAATGCTGAAAAATGAAAAACAGTAACAGCATCCAGTCCAGTGCAGGTGAGGTTTGCAAATAGGGTAACTGCTTTTTTTAATTCTAACACTGAAATGAGTAACTAAATTCTGTTCTGAGCTTTCAGAGACAATATGCCTTGAGAAGCATGTCAAAAAAGAAAACACAGTGCATGGGAACAAGACTAAAAATGAATAAATATAACAGGCCTTGCAAAATATGTCCACTTTACTTGTAATAAAAGGCCAGGGGTGAAACATTTTGCATATATTTTTCTACTCAAAAAAAGAACAGGAATCATTTATATATGTCTGACAGGGACTGGAAATGCAGCCTGCTGACATAGCTGAGTCTCACTGGGGCTACACTTAAATTCTGCTAAGTACTAACAAATGCCTAAATAATGCACAGAGTTCAGGGGTGCATAATACATCTTGTTATAAAGAGCACCTGTTGAAACCATACTGACCCATAGTTTAAACATTTTCTACAACTAAAATACCTAAATCTAGAGGCCACCTGTTTCTTGCCTTTGCCCTCCTCTGGTGCCTTATGTCTTACTGTAAACACAGGTGAGCAAAATAAGATACTGTCTGATCGCAGAGGAATTTGCACAACAGCTGAAATACAGGCCAGAAGTTTTTGACTCCCAGCCCCTTAATTAAAACTAATGAGAGAAGCAGCATCCTCTTTTCCCCTCCGAGCTGCAAGGTACTTACATGACAATTCCCCTATCAGGTTGGGAGAGCAGCCATCCATCCAGCAGTTTGGCAGTAACCAGTACCAGATGTTCCAGGGAAGGCATAATAAAATGCAGAATGAACAAGTATGGAGCAAACTGCCCCTTGTTTTTTGCATTTTCCCACTTGTCAGTGGGTAACAGACATTTTGCGACACATTGCATTGGAAGAGCTGGTTCTGCTGTTCAGAACCTTGCCAAAAAGCTGTCCAGATTGCAGGCTGGTCACACCAGGCCCTGGAAGAGAATGCTCTGCAGAGGAAACCCGCGCTGACAAACACGGACCATCTAAATCTCTGCTCCTTGCAAGGAGCAAGTACACCCCCGGCTTTGCAAGCGGGGCAGGAAACTTGTTCCTCCCGCTTACAAACCTCTTTGGAGGACCTGACATTGCACTGAAGTTGCAGTGAGAGGAACAGAATATTTATTCAATTCAACAGAAGTATACAAAGATTTCTGAAAGATAAGAAGCACAAAGCCTGGTTTCTTACTATCTACCACACTGATGGGCTCATAAACCTGAAAGCAAAAAGGGAGCTAGCTCCAACACGGAAAAAGAACAGACTTTCAATGGATTTCAATTAAACTAAGAGAATGCATTTTCCCCCTCATTTGTCTTTTGAGCAGTGAGAAGGTTTCATCGTATATTTTAATGCAAATGTAAGTACAGCCACTTACTGAAATAAGGTGCAGTTATAATACAATAATGAACGGACTTACAGCATCTCTGCACAGAAACCGGTAATAGCATCAAAAGGATGGTAAGCCTTGGGACAGGAACAAACACTTGCTAGCAATTAATGTTGACACCATAAAAAGCATCCTCTGCTGAGCAGTGTCTGAGCCAAGTGACAAGGAAAACAACCTGTTATATCCCTCTAGTTAAGGGTAGATAGTGCATTTGAACAAAGATTATAAGCATCATTCTTTTCGTGCTGTCTTTTTGTGTAATATCACAATTGTTAGAAGGTTACTAATCCATACTCCGAAATCTGAGAGCAAATTCATACTTCTGAGTTTGCCCTTTGAAAAAGAGGACTCCAGAGAAAATCAATACCAGCAGTCACAGCTTTTGGTGGTTTCTTTACAATTCCAAAATGCTATGTTTCCCCTGCTTCCCATTGCTTCTTGGGAAGTATTTGAAATCATGTCATAAATTAAAGATTATTAAAAAAAAAAAAGGCTTCAAAATAACTTAATTGTTATATTTATCATGGGGCAAATTTTGCACTGAATATTAAATACTATCCTTAAAGCCATTTGGTCATACAGAGAGCAACTACATACATTTAGAAAAGCAAACAAAGTTATATTTCAAAGTGCTACTGAGATTAGAAAATAAATCATCAGAGGTAAACAATATTTTCCTCTACTCTGTCTTCACTTTCTGCATCCTGCTGGCTTTCCGGCTGGTGGTTCAAGAGCACATCTGCTCGCAGGGGCTGGATGGATCCGTGGTTTGGACTGTCTTTTTGAGCTTGTGATGCATTTAGATCTGCAATGCACAAGAGAGAGCCATGTCAAAATCCACCCTGTTCAATGCCCCTGCACTCACAAAGAGCAAATACTGATCAGCAGTGTGTTAAAGCATAGTTATTTCCTAGCATACAGCATCTATATAGAAAAGAAAACACTTAGGTATAAAGAATTACGCTAAAGCCTAGAGAAAGGTGTCTTACCTAAATTTACCAAAAAATGTTACAGTCTTTTTGCTGTTATCCAACTGTATGGATCAGCAGCATTATATCTGCAATAGTACTAAAAGCACATGTAAAATGATCTATAAAGGTGTTTTATACTCATACTTTATTAACCAGACACACACTAATGGAAAGGCATAAATACTGTAAGAGTTGCGCTGGAGGGCAACACAGAGTACATCATTATCCTTTATTAGTAAGATAACTCATTTGTAAAATTAATACAGTGTCCAATGGTACATAAAATTTACTTGCAAGACCTTTTTTTCTTTTTTTTTTTTTGTAGATGAAAAAGAATCAAGAGAATCTCTCTTAAGTCTCCCTGACTTGCACTCGCAGTCTGTAATAGCTGTATAATCATTCAACTTTCTCTGCCAAGACTATCTGTGTTAGTTCAGGCAAATCACCTACTTTATTTCTTGTTTCAATCCTTTATGTGTGAATACCTGGTCCCAAACAGTAATAAATTGTTGCACAAGGATCTTCATTTTTTAGCTTTCAATTTTTCTCCTTCAAATGGGGAAAGTGGAATCATACACTTCTTTTTCCAAGTACCGCTTTGAAGGTTTTTGCTATCATCTGTGGGTTACTCAAAAACAATAACCGTGGTTGGCTGCTTTTATTACTCAGCTTTCTGTACCGCTTCAGGCCCTCAGGAACTATTCTGTAGCTGGCATTTCTGCAGCTTTATTTCTGCAAAGCAACATTGACCAGAATAGCAAGTTGCGTAAGAAGGAAGCATGTATCATCCTCCTCAGGCAAGAGCAACGACTGCCTGCCATGGACAGGGCAGCAGTGCTTACTCCTTTTTTCTGACTATAATCCCTGCCCAATCTATCTCTGCTCTTGCTTCAGAAGGGTCAACTTCTCACTCTTAACTCTGTAAAAGTGATGGAGTAGAGAGAAGCAGACCTGGTCAGCTCTCCCACAGTCAGCAGGGGTAATACCTGAAGCCACCAAACCCAGCAGTTTTGTCATTCACGCAGAGAGGTAGAAAGTCATTTTGTGCCTGCCTTGCTTCCTAATCCTTCCTGCAGATGTACATGCAAGCAAAACCTAGCATAAAGGAGGTGCTTGGTTTTACACATGCCACCACTCTAAACAGGAGCAATTTAAAAATGACACCTAGCCACATTTTGCATTTCCCATGTAGCTTTCCCCAGTCTTGTTCACTGAGGTAACAGTTTAAGCAAACCCAGTTTGCTGGCACCCTCCAGAGCTCGCTGCCACCGTGTACACAGTGTGGTGGGAGAGGAGTATGCGACGGGCCCCTGAGAACATATCGTATCACGGCCTCTGCTTCCAGGCGCTCTCCTCTCTGACAGTCACACGGCCGAGGGGAGCACGCAGGCGGCAGGGGTTGGCTTCCAGTATAAAAGGACTATTTGCTGTGACTGCCCCTGAGGTTGCCGGGTCTGTGCCAGGGGCACAGCAGATGTATGTACGCAGTGTTTGGTTATAATGGAGTGACACAGCATGCAAGAAAAATAAACCCAAATTCCCCTTCTTTTGTTTTACATATTGGATTGAAAGTATCGTGTTTTGCTCTCAGTGAAAATCCAGCTAAGTCTCGACAGCAGGTGAGTTACTCTGGACGTGCAGGTTTTGACTCCTGAGCATATCTGAATAGCTCTTCTTTTTAAAGTTAACATTTGCATTTATTTCTTTTTGACAGCTATATTAGAAAGGAGATTACAATTTGTAGACGCAGGCTCAAGAGACCAGAAAAATCCTATGTCTGCTCTTCTTTATGGGCAATGTATACTTCAGGTTTATTTATTTATTAAAAAGCACACTACCAGTCAAAGGTCCTCATCCTCTGAGAACTGAAATTTCAGGGTAATTTTACCCACATTAATATTCCTTATAAGTCCTATGCGTCCATTTACATTAACAAAGTTAAGTGCATAGCAATACCAGGCAGTAAGAACTCATTTGAAAGCTCTGTTTCCAAAGAGTATGAAGTACACAATCGGAGAAGCCTAACTACAAATCTGGAGGGAAAAAAAAAAAAACAGAAACACCTCACATGCACTCATTTTCTACCATCAAAACTAACCAGTAATTGCTCTACCAGTTAGAACAGTAGCTGTTTCCAAACCATTTCTCATTAACTGTAACCAGTTGGAGAAGCAGAGCAAAGTAATGGAAACCAATAGATCTGGGTGAAAGAGAATCAGATTCTGTCAGTATTGAAATGAATGATTTACACCCAGCTTAGCTGCTTTTCTATCTTTCCTGTTCTGTTGCATTAAGAGAACCTGAACTGTAGGACGGCACCTGGGAGGTGACAGCCGTTATTCCTGGAGTGAAAACGGCTTCTGGGGCTGGAAATGTTCTGCTGCACCCGACAGATGAGGGCACGTGCTGTTTCTGGCTGCGTTTGGGCGGCACAGGAGCCAGGCTGTGCCTAATGAAAGCTCAGCGTGCCGCCCGGCTGCCTGGACGTGGGCAGAGTGCCTGCTCTCTCATGCTTCACACCACGCTGGGGGCAGCCCAGCCCGGGCACCAGCTGCTCCCGTGTAGGCGGCGATGCCACGACGGGAGCAGCTGCTCCAGCAGGGATGGAAAAGTGCCCGGAATTGGTAATCAGAGCCTCAGGTGAGGGCAGAGGGGAGGAGAGGGGACCTGCTGTATGGTTAGGGATACACCAGCATGGGCTCTTGTTATGCAGAGCTGCCCCAGCTGCCAAGAAGGCTTCCCCAAGCTCGCTGTCATGGTGCTGCTGTGCCCGTGGCACGGGCTGCCCTCGGAGCTCAACGTGATACTGAGAGAAACCCTCCTCACTAAATACTCTTCTAAAACAGGGAGGAAACCTCCAGCATCCGGCTGGAAAGTATCAGCTGCTGCCTACTAAACAACTCCCAACAACTGAAGATGCTCAAACTCCCCCCATCAGAAAATAATTACTTAGGAGTTCATGCAACAAGTGGGGCAGAGGACAGCTGGCTGATAGGGCTTCTGCTAAAGGAGACTGCCTGGAAGCACCTAATATTCACCAGAAACTAGTGGGGCCCAAGGGTAGCACAGGGGATACACCGGCAACCCCGCACCCCAGGCTCCTTTGCAAGCCTGGTTTCTGCAATATTGTGACTGTGAGCAAGAACTTGATCCTTATTTACACGGCCTGTAATCCATTCACGGGCCTCCTTTCTTACCACCCCTCACCTAGCAATGCCAGCCGCCAAACGAGTCTTGCGCTCCTCCCTTTCCTACTCATTTGGCCATGTACTTCTCCCTCCCCTCTGCTGCCGGCGGAGCTGCCCGGTGCTGCCCGCATGCTTAGCTCAACAGCGAGCCCAGCAGCCCGGCAGCCCCTGCACCGTGAGCGCCGCCCTGGGCCCTCATGGCCTGCCCTGCGGCTGCACTGCCCCGCGTCCTCCAGCACCCATGGAGCTGCCATGGGCCCTCATGGCCTGCCCTGTGGCTGGACTGCCCCGCGTCCTCCAGCATCCATGGAGCCGCCCTGGGCCCTCATGGCCTGCCCTGCGGCTGCACTGCCCCGCGTCCTCCAGCACCCTTGGAGCCGCCATGGGCCCTCATGGCCTTCCCTGCAGCCACACTGCCCCATGCTCCTCCAGCACCCATGGAGCTGCCCCGGGCCCTCACGGCCTGCCCTGTGGCCCCGCTGCCTCACGCTCCTCTGCCACCCCTGTGCAGCAAGGACAAGCGGGGGCAGCTGGGCCTGCGCACACCATTCCGCCCTGGCACCCGGGTTACACAGTTTTTAATTCACATTCACACAAGTGCAGGAAACACTGGCAGGTGATGAAGGCTGGAGGACGCTGGGGTAAAGCCCAGGCCGCCTGGGAGTCTCCACAAGCCCTCAGTTCTCCTCAATGCCGGCGGTGGCCAAGGCGGTGCCTCCGTCAAGGCTCCTGGGCACGGCTGTTCCAGCATCAGAGCGATGTGCTTGAGGCCAGAGACAAGGTACGAAGTGAGCTCATTACATGTTTTACATGTTACATGTAAACATGTCATGGGGCCACGGTGCCAGAGGAGCCCAGCGCTGCCACACCACAGCAAATAATGTCACTTAATCCCAGCTTTCCCTTATTTCCTCAGCTCAGGCCATTTCAGAAATTATTATACAAAAAAAAAAAAAAAAAAAAAAAAAAAAAAAAAAAAAAAAAAGCGATATTTTGGTTTTTTCCCCCTTAATTACCTCAAAAGGTACTCAAAGGCTACCTCAAAGGTAGCTCAAGGTACCTCAAAAGGCTACTTCAACCGAATTCTGAAGAAAAAAAAAAAACAGGAATTTTCATGCATGCACACACACACACTGCCAAAACAAATATTAAAGATGAATCCAAATTTTGCCTTGTTTTCCATAAGCATAGCACTAGCATTATAAGAATAGGTAACAAGCAACTGCACAAAAACATTTTAATCCCACAAAAAGCAACAGATATGTAACAATAAGGGGCAAGCTGTATAACTGAAGCATGCAGACGAGAGTTTCTAAGGGCACTTCTGCTCTCAAAATGGTGTCTTGGTCCAGATTTGAAAGATCTATCACCTATTGACTAAAAACATGCTAATACAATGCTGGTAAATGAAACAAAAAGTAGCACTATGCAACCTACTGCCTTATCCATGCCTTTCCATGCACCAAGACACAGGATTTGTGGCACAGTATAAACTTGACAGAAGGGAAAGGACAAAGCGATTGAATTTGCACAAATCTGAGATCAATACGCACCCAAAGCAAACACAGCCTTGCTCCTGGAGGGGGAAGTGGGGCCCAAGAGCCGAGTAAACAACTAATTAGTCACACTGGTTCCCTCCTGTGGCTGTTGTCAGAGGATGTAAGCATTTCCACATCAAATAAATGCCACAGCTTTTCTCCTTCATCCCCGTCCCTCGAGAATCTGAGCTCTTCAGGTAAGCCTGCAGATGATTACAGCAAGGATAGGAAACACTCCGCGCAATAAAGCTCACTCAAGTGTCTGTGTTTTGAATATAAAGCCCTGAGCCTTTTTTCCTCCAGCTCTGACCCTAATTTGACAGTATTATAGGCAGGTTGGAAGGGATTTCAGCAGGCCGCTAGCCCGAGCTCCTGCTCCGAGCTGGGTCAGCTGCTGGGTCAGGACAGCTTGGGTACCAGGGGCTTTCTTCCTCCCAGCTATTTCAGGAAGAAAGGGAACTCACGATATGGATTTTGCAGAAACGTAGTATACACTGAATGAGGTTGCTGTGGCTTTCACAGCTCTATATCATGCTTTAACTCTCTTTACAAAATAAAATTTCATTAAATTAAGTGAGATTTATGGCACTTCGAGCATTAATTGTGTCAAATATTCTTAAAACCATTATTCCCTTCGAAAAAAAATATATGGAGTTAAGTTTGCCAGTTTTTATATCAAGTTCATCTGGACTGACAGCTGACACATCAACTTCAGCCCAAAGCTATTTGAAATGGCAGAGCTGCTGCATTTAATCCCCCCAGTGGCACTCATGCATAATACAAAGCACAAGCAGACACCTAAAAAACAGCGCTAAGTGTAATAGCACTGGGTCTGGGACACTCAGAGGAATTCAACGGAAACAAGCTCTTGTTTGCCACTGCAATTCAGTAACAAATGGCAGCCCAACTGCTGCAAGCTCCCCTGAACAGTCCCCACCAGCAATGCTGCCACGATGCTCCTGCACTTCCTACCGCATTAGTCAGTCCCCTGGGGAGCTCTGGGCATCCTGGTCTCTCTTTCCCTGCAGAAAAAGGCTCTGTGAGAGGTTTTGTGCTTTTTTTTTTTCAGTGCCTACTAAAAACTCTCCTACTTTCCAACAGTTTTTCCATACTAGATGTTCAGTTTTTTATGAATCTGCCAAGCACTCAAGAAAGGTCTAGATCCATTTTGAATAGCAATGCCATCTCTAAGATTTAAGGATTGAAGAAAAAAGTCACTGGGAGAGTCTCAAATACCTTTAAGAAGATGGGACTCAGCACCTCTGAAGGTCTGATTTTACAGCAGAGACTGAACTGAACTTGTTACTGCGTTCCAAAAACATGAGGAAAATATTTTGACCCTGAAGCTACCCAGGATAAAGCCCAATCATTTCTCAACTAAGACAGGAAATCAATCTGAGAATTTTAATGGTGCTATTTACTTTTAACCAGCCCAAAAGAAGAGAAAGCAGCTGCTCCATTTCTTAGGCAAACAAGTATCTTCATGAATAAGGGGTCTTTTCATGAAAAGCAGATGAGCAATTACACCGGAATAGATACTAGGCTAATTAGCCCCCAGATTTTCATGCATGTTTTTGTTACAAGACAGGGAGCAGAAAGAATTCAAAATCTATGATCATAAATGTCTACATCACAAATCTTCATGCCTGAGCTTTGAACATGGCAAAATGTTTTGTTTTGAACAAGGAAAAATTACTGGAAATGCCACGATTCTGTATGTTTCTGTTTTTTGCTTAGTTGTTGGCTTACAGAAAAGCATGTGATGCTGTTTACGGGTTTCACCTCATAATCCTTTAGAGAGGCTTAGTCTAGAAAATTTGGACCAAGTTCTTGGATAGTGAGAAATATACATTTACTCCACTGAAGCTGCCTTTTCATGGAGCCTCACAATAGGTCCAATTCATTTATTTGATACTTGTCTTAAAGTCTCCAGTTTGGGAAACACGTGAGGCTGCACTCCTTTCTTTTTTTATTAAAACCAAGTGAAAACACACCCTATTTCCAACACTGGTGCTATCAAAGACCCAATTGCAAAAACATCTCGAGTTCAGACACTGTGAGTGACAGTGCCTTAACATCAAGTTCGTAACATGCCCCTAGGTTAAAATAGTTTAAAATTTTAACCTACATACACGGCTTTGTTATCAGCTGTGTTAGCCTGAAAGCACACAGCTTCTGAAAGAGTTTTGGCATGTTGTTTTTTAATGCATATCAATAAGAGAGGTTTAAAAACAGGCCCTACTCAAAATCATAAACTGTCTGTGAATTAAGTACCCACAGCTTCACATTGCCAGTGCAAACTGCCTGCCAGCCGTCTGCTACTGCTTAATATTAATTTATTTAGGTATGAATTCCCCATTAAGTTGTCTTTGCATTAGGCTTTGAAGCTTTAGATGGTCAATTACAGACCTACACACAGTGCAACAGGTATTCTGCTAACCATGAACACATGTTTTATTGACCTACTTCTCTCACAGCTCATTAAACACAGCTGCACTCAAATGATCAAGAGAAAATAAATCATAAAACCCCAAGAACACCCTTCCTGCAAAGGACCTGCCCGGTGCGTGTTAGCAGTGGCCCCTGCTCTATGCAGCGTGGTAACGTCTCCCACCAGCCGACCCCGCAATCCGCAGCGCTCCAGGGCAGGGAAGAGCATCCATCTCATCCACGTTATGGAGCTGCCCACACCGCGGAGGACACAGGGAGCCTCAAGGGCAACTTCCCCCTGTCCTTCCATGCAACCTGCAGGCCACATCTGGCCAGGCCCTCAAGTTAAAGCAAGCTGCAGTCCAAAGGTAAAGCTCTGGGTTGAATGTTTGCTGGAGAAACAAAAAATTCCCATAAAGTTACAGCCCCACCAGCATTACCAAATTTTTGGCAGCTGATGCAACCAGCTCCACCTGCTGCTAAAGGCCGGGACATCCCCATGTGTTCCTTGCCCACCCCAGGTAAAACACTGTGGTGCTGCTTCCTCCCTTCCCTCGCAGGTTAGAGCTGTTGGCATTAACCCCAACAAACAGCAGCCCTGGCCACGAATTTGCTCCCTTTGAAACACACTGGCACATTTACACATCAAAACTTTTGTTTCCAGCTCTCCCTTACCACAGATGGATGTTACTGTGCTGATTAACCTTGTTTCATGTTTTATGGACTTCTTTTCTCAACTACAAAACTTTGCTTAGAAAGTACAATTAAATGAAAGGCCTTGGAAAATGATCAGTTTTGTCCTCAGCTTTCGGGCAGTCTTTCAGATGCAACATAAAATAAAATGTTCTGAATTTTGGCAAATATTTTTTTAATAATACGAGGACACAACTTTTACAGAAGCACAAAGTGGGAGGCCACCTATAAAAACACCTCCTAAGCACCTCAGTTTTAAAGGGTGGTTTCCCAACAGTAGGCCAGATCCAGCCCTTTTCACTCATAAATGCTGACAAGATCCAAACCCAAAGAGTAAAGGAAAACCGAGCCCATATAAAGAGTTGCTGCAGCAGCAAAAATAGAGAAAAAGGGAAAAAAAAAAAAAAAAAAATAAAAAAAGAAGGTTAACCATTTTTTTACTGCAATTTGAGTATTAATATAGTCTTTTTTTTTCCATCTCATGTTTTTCATCATGCTAGCAGGAAGCACACATGCACACACTGATGTTTGTTTCTTGCAGTCATTCAAATAAATAATAAATAAAGGGCCAGTTGCAATTCCACAAGCTTTGCACCGTAAGCATAGGAAGCTTCAGGGTGCGATCCAGTATTTTGAAATGGGTGCTGGTGTTAACTGTTTGCTAAGCGCGCTGTGAACAAATAACTGCTGTGAAAACACTCTGCATAAAAACTGAGGGGAAGGCTGCACATCAAAGGCAGAAGAAAAGCATGTGTCTTTATCCCTTCAGCCAAGTGTTTTTCTGCAGTGAGCCCATGGTCTTAGGATTTGTTTTCCTTCCCTCTGTTCCCCTTTCTCTCTGCCACGGGTATCACCTATCCACTCATAAGCATGAATTCACCACCGTTTCCTTCCACCTTTGCTACAAGTTGACTTTATTCCTTTGCTGGATTGAGCACTGTACCTCTGCCACAGTCCCAGCCCATGGCTCCGGAGCAGGGACGAGTGATGTGATGCTACACTTCAAATACCTATACTTAAATACCCATACTTTAAATACCTTCCTCCACTCATTTCCAGGTTTAGTTCAGAACTGCCAGTGTTCAATGCAGAGGCCTTTTACAGGACCTTCTCCCCCTTCCCTTTGCCCATCTGCTGTGGCGCTGGGTTCCTGCACATGGAGAGGGCTTCTCAGCGGCGCCTGCAGTCACCAGTGTCTCTCCTGCCATTTGCAAACCGAAATTAAAGACAGAAATGTCTTTGCATCCTCACCAAATATGCTAGTTATGGTGTTTGTCAGGTATTCTTTAAAGCACAGTAGATTCAATGGCTTTTAAAGGCAGATGTTTTTAGGGAATTTTTATGTGGCAAACACTAAACCAATGCAGTCAAACCACATTTATTTCTTAGCATTTTATGCTTAAGCTCTACAGGGGACACGAGGTACATAGGTATGTTACTGCTGGAAATCTTTCCAACTTGATTAAACTACAAACATCCATAACAGCACCAAGACTCCTCCCCTCTGTTACCCCACCAAAAAAATCACACCCAAAGGAAAGTCTTTTAAAGCATCTGAGAAGGCAGAGCAAGATATTTCATGTAATCTCCTCTAGCAATTTGGCTACTGCCAGTATAATTTATGTGGAAGGCAATCGGGCGCTAGTGATGAATGCCAATAAAAGATAGACAGCCAATCTTCCCCGGTTTCTCAATAAATATTTAACAGCAGATGCTGCTGAGGAGGTTTCATATTACTAAGACTTCATTACTTTTATACAACATGCTACAGGCCATTTCCTGGAACATGTAAAGTATAAAACTAAATAATTAAAATGAGATTGTACTTTTCAGAATAAGCCAGACAGATACACTTGGTGATTCAGCTACATGATTTTACTGGGTGTGTTTGCATACTCAGTATCTTGCAAAATTTGATCACCCATAAACAGCTTCTCCCTGCCATTAGGGCACATTATTTATTCATACTTGTGCATCTATTTCAGGCTTTAGTGCATTACAAAAATGTACACAAAACATTTTTAATGTACCAAAGTGGGGCAGCCAACCAGGCCTCCGCCTAGAGATCACATTGCATAAGAAAAACACGGACCTCCCGCCCTATCTTGCCGACATCAAACAATTAGCAAGACGCTATTGTTTTG
>JAVCKT010000479.1:0-18488 GCA_032273925.1 Rhynchotus rufescens | reverse complement strand
CTGCATTTATTTCAGAAAGCTGATAATACAAGTGTGATGTCTTTAGAGAAGGGTCTAAGTTAGACACCTAATTCTAAGTTAGTTGCCTATTTTTTACTAAGATCAAGGGACCATCAGAATAGGTGCTTTACACCCCAGGACAGTGCTTCCACCTCATTTCTCTTGGTTTTGGGTGGGAATGGATCTTCTCCCTGCCTTCTACTCATAGTTGACTGAGCTGGACCTGGTTTAGTGCTTCTGGGGATGGCCTCCTGCAGCAGTCTGGCCTCCTTCCAGACAGGGACTCCTGCATTATCTAGAAGAAGATGACTTGGTCTCCCTACTTTGGCACTGCTCAGGTACTATTTCTTTTATCATCTGTTAGGAATAGGAAATGGCAGGGGTAATGAAAGAACTTGTGCTATCCAAACCCTGGTAGAAGGAGATTTCAAAGGGGAAATAGTTGGGATAGATCAAGTTTCTCCTCAGAGCTCCTTACTGAGCCTGTGCATTCACTATGATTTCCAAAAGGAATGGGAGGACATTTTGCACTGCTCCATGTAAAATGCATGTGCCAGCCATGAGATACACATGATAGTCAGAAAGTGGAGCAGATTTTCCCCTTTCTCTCCCACCATGCTATAACTGCACTCCATTATGTTTCCTCAAAACACTTTTCTACAGCTGGGCCCTTTGCTGCTTTTCACCATGCCCAGCCTGATAACCATTTTACTTACCTCCTGTCGTAATATAAACATTAAATGTAAAAATTTTTAAGTACTCAGAAGTCATAAGCCAGATGTCAGATCTAGCTGCTCTGCATCTGCTTTTATATGATGCCTTTTTTCAGCTCTAGATTGAAATGTGTTCTTTAAGGGCACAAATCACAGAATCACAGAACATATGGTCTATTCCTATGTAGGAATCAAATTAGTTAGCCATGTCTTCAAATGAGGTTAGGGACTTAGATCATGAACTCTTGATCCAAGGATCACAGGGATAATCCCCACCTTCTCCCTTTCTTTCCATCTTTATAGCTAGATAGCAAGGGGAGAATGGAAAACTCTAAGTAGATATGATGAAGGGTGATAAGACAGAATAGGTCCTGAAGATTTTTCTCTTGGGCATATGTATTTAAAATGTGGAAGGGGTGGTGTCCCTCTGACTTACACAAAGTCTCTAGACATTCAAAAGCGTTTCGTTGGCAGCTTCCCATCACTATCTTCTGAAAAAATGGCCCTATTTTAGCTGCTGAGCACTGAGAGCTTCTGAACGCTGAGCTCAGTGCAAATGGAGACAAAACATCCCACACTTCAGTGCTAACAAGAATAAAGGCTGCTAAGTTGTTCCTGCTGCCAGCTACTGACTACTTTCCTTCTTTTATGAGATATAACCTGCTTTTATACAGTCAGAGATTAATGTAGGCCATCCCCCATCCTCAGGCAAAAGTTGTTGAGACTCCATTAATATTAAATACTTTTGGCTTTTTAATGTAATAATTTTGTCTTTGTCTAATTACAGTCTTTAAGGAATTACATATAATTATTTTTTCCTCCCTGTGTTTGGCAGCCCTCAGAGCTCAGTAGTTATTGATCAACACTTCACCAAGAACCATAATGGAACCACAGGAGCATTGCAATACAACTCTGATCAGCCTCTGCATCGCTAATGAATGTGCTTCAAGCAAATGAGATTAGCCTCAGCTTTATGTAACTCATAAGGATCCTTTGAAAATATATGAAATAAGAGTCCTGCTGAAAATTTTGACAGTATCAGAGATAAGAGTCTTGCTGTCATGATCTGGGCTGATAGCCTAATTTTTTTTTTTGAAAGCTGTTAGTGGAAACCCAAGGTTCACTTCAGAATCAGTTGACTAGATCTGTCACGTTCTACAAGACAAGGATGTCTCTGAGAGATAAAAGATCATGACACCACCTCAGCACATGGTGGTGCAAGGGGTAACAGCAAAAGAATGTCAAAATGTCTAGGTTAAAGCTCAGCTTTGGAACAGTTTGGGAACACCACAAGTTCAATTTCTCTTCAAATAAATCTCTGTCTTTTTCAAAAAACATGTAATCAAGGGGAAAAAAATAGGAAATAGTGACCTGATATTTATTAGTGGGAAATTAAAGAAGAGATGTTCTGCAATTAGTCTAAGTCCCTGAAGGAGGACTGCTAGAGTGGGAGATATTCAAATGAGGACTTAAATTACCTGTTTCCAATTTGACAGTGGTGAAACAAAGCCCAACAATTCTGCAAAGCCTAGGAACAGCATAAGAAGCACAACTTGTCCCTAGGTGGTTGGGCAGGAATCTGACAAGAGTTGACTTTGGCAAGTAAAATGGATCCCTTCTGCTCCACTCTGGATGGTGAAGCCTGGTAATCTGTGCCTCTACTGTGGCAGCAAGTTATAGTCCTCTTGAGACACTACATGATTTCAGCTTGGGTGCTAAGACCATACACTGTTTGTGCATATTCTCTTCAACTGTCAGTGGTTCAAATCTTTATATTTTACACTAATACATTCCCAGAGTGCTACAAGGCCCCAGATCATTAATGGTTAGCAGATCTTTGGATACTGCAGTGATTAAATCATATTTGTACCCAGAAAATATCAGTAATTGATTGTTGTGAGGCAGCATGAATTGGAATATTGTATATTTTTAGGGAAGAGATTTTCATCCTTTTTAGCAGTGTTTTACACTTGTTCTCAGAACTCTGACACTCTAAAAAGGACCATTTTAGAAATTAAGAATGCATGGCAGAAAACTATTTGATGCTACCATTAAGGCACGTCACTGCTGTATTCCTGTGTTGTCAAGGGAGGAGGAGGATGGATATCTGGCAAATTAGCAGCAAGCTACACGTTGCATGGCTGCACAAAGAGAGCCTGAGTACATTTTACTCAGGGAAGAAAAAAGAAAGAAACAGAGGGATGGCTGTCAAGAGCTGCCTTATATAACAAAAATGGTAAATAGCTGTTGGGTGTGCAGTCCAAGAAGAGAGAAGTTTCTGGACATGACATGTCAAAACACTTAAGTTATTTTATCATGGGATCTTGCTCAGGGAATTTAGTGGCAGTGAATACACCCACCATATGCACCTTATTTGCTTTATGTGTTTATCCATCCTCTTAGGACCTCAGCAAATCCGTCCTTTTAAGACCTCAGTAAATCATTATTTATCTTTCAGGTCCAACTCATTCGGACTCTAACCAGATATTGCATGACCCCTAATTGTGTGTGCAGATCCCTTTTCTTTGATTCCTGCAGGGTATATCAGGAATAGAGTTGTAAGCACCAAGTGTTGGGTTAGTAGTACTGTTACTGTTGCGCACATGTGCTCTACACTTCCTTAAAATTAATGTTGGCTAAAAATATTCAAAGACAGGTGGCTGAAGCTGAATTGTTAACTGTATCTATGTGTAAGTGGAGAAATCTGTTATTCTGTGATGGAAAACCATAACTCTTGCCTCCTGCCATCACCACCTGAACATATTTGGAGCATTATCATGTAAAGACTCTAACATTAACCTCACCTCTCCCAAGTTGTTAACCCTGAGGATTGTACTAATGCTAAACAATTGAGCCTCCTCCTTTAGGTACATATATTTATTGTGGGTTACCAGACCATGGGGCAAAAGGATTTTAGCCATGAGTCAGCAGTGTGCCTTCATGGCCAAGAAGGACAATGGGATCCTGGCCTGCAGGATCATCTGGAGGATCATCTGGAGTGTTGCCAGTAAGTAAAGGGGGGGGATTCTATCCCTTTACTCAGCTCTGGTCAGGACAAGAGGGATGTGGATCTCTTAGAGAGGGTCCAATGCAGAGCGACAAAGATGATTAAGGGAGTGAAGCATCTCTCATATGAGGAAAGACTAAGTGTGCTGGACCTGTTTAGCCTAGAGAAGAGAAGACTGAGAGGAGATCTGATCAATATGTACAAGCACTCAAGGGGAGAATGCTGGGAGGAGAGGGCCAAACTCTTCTCGGTGGTGGCCAATGATAGGACAAGGCATAAAGGGTACAAGTTGAAAAACAGAAAATTCCATCTCCATGTGAGGAAGAATTCTTCACTGTGATGGAGCACTGTCTGTAGGGTGACTGTCTTTAGGGTGACAGGGCCTAGAACAGGTTGCCCAGAGAGGCTGTGGAGTCCTTCTCTGGAGATCTTCAAAATGTTCCTGGATGCCACCCTGTATCATGTGCTCTGGGTGTCCCTGCTTGAGCAGGGGGGTTGGACTAGGTGATCTCTAGAAGTTCCTTCCAACATTCCCAGTTTCTTGCTCTAACTCTCTTTTTGGTAAAGTTCATTTGCTCATGTGCTTCTTAGTGTTCCTTATTGCACACTTATTTTGCTCTCCTTACTTCTCTGAAAATGATCAGTCCTTCTTCATATTTTTTTCTAAGGGATATGGTACTTTCCTCACTATGCTTTGTAGCTGTGCCCAGCTAGGAGTCCCCCCATCCTCTTAGAACTCTGAACACAAGGTTCATAATGAACCAAAGCTGGCAGAAGAAAGTCTGTCTCAGCTCCTCTAAATTTTATTAAATAAGGAGATATGAAAATCCCATTTTAGGATACATCCACTTATCTGGGTCTGTGGGTGCTGGAGCTACTTCTGGGAGAACAGGTATCTCTGAATCCATGTTCCAGCTTTGAAGTGGAGCTGCTTCTCTTACGCATTTGTACATGTTTCTCAGTTAGAACTCAAGGAAATAGAGTTGTGGCAAATGCTTATTATTAACATTGTATTGTAGAATCAGGAACATTTAAAGATTAGCATCTTAGCATTTGACTGAAATATTCCAAATATTATGTTATTTCTGAGAGCAACTGAGAGGAGTGTGTAACTTCCATCTTCTGAAGAACAAATGTTTATAGCCAGGGAAAATATCCCATCTGTAGAATTCAGTATGAAGATACTGATAAGTAAAGGAGGGAAAGTCTCAGATTTTAAGAACTGACTAAAAATCTTATTCAAGTAAGAGATGTCTTACTGTAATATGGTACAAAGATCGTCTCTTCCCACCTCAGGGTTGTTATGCAAGGTTTCATCCACATATCCTTAAAGGCCCACAGTTCTACCATTACCTGCTTAGGCTGACTCTCCACGATAAGCTCTTCTTGTCCTTTAATTTGACTCTAAAATTTGAAATTGAAAAGGCTTCAGTGCATTCCTTCTACAGCAGTAGGTCAGGGAAGCTATATTTTCTGTTAAACATGTGATACACTAATTCTTAGTCCAGACATGAAACACTACATCATGGGAAAGCAACAGGAAGGGTAGCACTGACTGAGAAGTTATAGAGCTGCTGTGTGGAGCAGGTCACATTTGCTTCAGCAACTCATTCGTTTCCACTCTTCCTGGAGCAAGGTCAAGAGAAGTTCAGTGTAATTAACAGCTAGGAGATACATGGCATGGAAAAGTATAAAGCGATGTTTATTTAAAGAACTATAAAACAGGTAAAAAATAATTTTCCTACCAGAGAGGGAGCTATTAGAATTGTATTTCATTAGGAATATTTCTATAATAAAGTGTTGCGATTCTGTAAAAGTGTGTAAAACTGTCTGAATAAAACTGGGAAGCAGATTTCAGCAGTCCAGGAGCCCCAAGGGACAGGGGCATCAAGTAAAGCACATAGCTCTTTCACCTCGCGCTCATGTGCCTGTGAGAAGCTGCATTCCCTTAAATGTCAAGTTTGTTATGATCTGCTATTATCCAGTGGTTGAAACAGAAATTTAGGAAACCCAGTGGGGAGCCACCCCTCCTGCCATGGTCCATGCAGGAGATGCTGGAGCATGTTTAGAGTGCATGGTTTGTTGTACTGTTCTACACCAATCCATCCTGGCTGCAGTTATTACCCACACTAATATCCTTGACTGATAAATGTCCTCTGCAATGGTTGCCCAAGAAGCAAAGTCTCTTCATACCAGATGACACGTTTATATATGAATTCAGAGCCAAAATAAATGTTTAAAAAAAAATCTGGAAGGATCTCCCATGTCCTTGAAAATGCTTTTCCTCAAGACTGACATTTATTAGTGAGCATGGTTCTATTATGCTTTGGGAGCTGGTTTAATATTTAATTCCTGATAAGCCTCATTTTAAAATTGTTTCTCTTCTGTTCCATCCACTATCTATTACTTCCTAAGATAACTCTGCTACTCTAAACATCAGAAATAAAAGAATAAATAATGTTCTATTGAAATTACTAGTTGGATAAATTTTATCGCCAGAATAAGAAAGACTGAAAAATGACCTGACATCTTTTAATGTAAACATTAACTTCTATCTACGAATCAAATATCCCTTTTAGTTAAATATATCATTTCACTGAATTCTTCCTATTCTCATTCCTTTGAAAGTACTTTACCCACCTTTGGGTGTTGTAGGAATAATAAATAATAACTACCGTAATGATAAAATCCTGCCAAATGTAGTAAATAGAATGCTTTATGTTGCAGACATATTTGCAGAAGTTTATAGTCGGGAATCAGTGCTCAGATTTTTGTATGTATCTTGTGTCTTGTTAGCAAAAATCAAATTTTGGTTTTGAAAATCATATTTGAAACTCCATATATCAAATTTACCTCCTTTTCAGGAGTCTTATGAATAACTGTCAAACAGAGGTCAGCAAAAGTTTTGATGTAAGTACTATAAGAGGAAATATCAAGTGAACTACTGAAAGAAAAATATTTTCCTTTATTTCTTCTGTTTGATTTCATACTGGGTGTCAATGGCAAGAAGAAAACTTTAATTGCCGCAGTATATGTTTTCCTTTGTATATGAAATAGTAGAGGGAAAAAAAGACAGAAGAATTAAAACAGAACTATGTAGAGAAAGGAATTTTTATCCTAGGGGAAATGTCTGTATCTCAGCATTTGTTTGCTTCTAAAAATGGAACCAAAATGTGTTTTGAAATTTCAGAATAAGAAGTGGTGTAAAAATTGATTCAGAGATAGGGAAAGAACCTTTTCACAGTTATATGAAAACAAATTAATTGTACGAAATTTCTAGTATTGAAAAGTATTGATTCAATGGAGAAAATATAAATTATGCTTATATTCCCTAGGAGAAAGAACGCTTTTACTTCAATTAATACTTCTGCCAGTCTCTTCCTTTCTCCTTTTTCTTCACTCTGTCATTGAGGAAACCAAGTTAATTGAAAGTTACTGGACAGCTCCACTTACAATAGATCACATGCAAAAAACCACTGCAACAAAACCAATGGACAGAAATGTCAGCTAATACAGCCCTCACTTAGGGCTCTGAGTTCTCTCCAGTGACTGTCTCTTCATATATACCCCCCAAAATAACAATAATGGGCATTTTTAGTTCAAACTCTTATGTGGTCAGGATGAACTGCAAGCAGGTAAAGGGTAAGATGTGGCCATCCATTAACCTATTTTTAACTCCAGCTCTCATTTTGATGACTGGGCTGTAACCTGGTGCTTTCTAGGTTTAGAATTGTCTTAGAGTGGCTCATTATTTCTTTTATGTTTCAACATACAAAAAAGATACTTCCCCCTCTTAAAATAATGCTGCGTTTCTCTATAGCATAAAGGGCTCATATATTGTTGCTCATTCAAGCACACATTGAATTTGTTCTTCCTCTAAGAATCATTTCTGTTGGAGAAAAACTGAGTCATTATTGCAGTGGGTGTATCACTGGTGACAACTTAAATAGGAGGGAGTGATGGATTCCTAGTTTATTAAAAATTAATTTGATGCCTTATGTAGCATTGGTTCCAGCTCTGCATTCTGTGAAGTCCTGCTTGCTTTGAAGTTTTGTCACTGCCTCCTTCAATAGTAAGATCAGATACTTCTGCATAAGTGTTGCCATTCAGGGCAGTGCTGTGTAAAATCTGTTTCGTTGATCAAGGTTTTCTGTTGACCGAAGGAGTCAATCTGTATCTGCTGTGCTGCTAGGAGCCTACGGCTCAATCACTAATCCTGAAAGACTTTGGTGCATTTTGTTGACACTTTGAGAGCTTTGGGAGTCTGAGTTTGTTTTGATTTTTTTTTCTAAATATCAAATGTTTAGAGATATTGGAGCTGATTATCTGTATGCAGCTCAAAATGGGATTTCATGCTTCACATCTTATACTCTCATTCTGTGCCCTCATGATTTTTCAGGAAAATCCCCAAGTGTTGTGGTGAAGGCTGACAAAACAAACATCATTTTTGCTTATCATTAGTCCCTCCAAATGGAATAAGAATTAGGAGTCTGATTTTCTTTATGACCTTTTCTCCTAATCACAGACAGCAAATTTTTTATTTATCAGATTCCCATATCATCAATATCATCTCTCCACTGTTTTGCAGTTTTATCATTTTATCAGATTACAGCAATTCACTTTTAGTGCAATTGTTTCCTTCCAGTTTTGCATGTTTCTGATTGTGATTGTTGTTTAGATTATTTTCCTAGGGCATTTACAATTGTTTGTACATGTAATATGTTTTGAAACATTGCCCAGCTTCATTCAGTCTAATGAGATATGACAAGGTATCAAGAACCATGAAACTCCAGAAGGGTTTGTGGAAATAAGTACCAGGCTGAAGGCTGCAATTACCCCATCCACAAGTCTGCACTTGATATTCGTCTACATGAGACATCAGAGGTCCCACACTAGAAAGTTGTGGGAGAGAGAGAATATCTCAGTGCTCCAGCCAGAGCCAAATCTGAGTTAAGACTTCTACTTTCTTTAGCACCGACAGACACACACATACAAGATAATATGAGAAACAAGACTCCAAAGATGACAGATAGTGTGTGCAGATCTGGGACTATCACCTTATTTTGCTCATCACTGTTCTACACATGTCTTAATGAGAGGATCTCATAGAACATACAGAAAGGATATGTCAAGGTGATAGTATTATAGATGACAGAAGAAGCAAAGAGACTAGGAGTTATGTTTCAGCAATTTTTATAAATCTAAGTACAGTCTCTACAATCTTATGAGGCATCAAAATGACGTGTAAGGAATTTTGGTGTTTGCTCCACTGACTTAAGACTTTGAATACCAAAGAAAATTTTATCCCAAGTAACTCATCCAAGGACACATGTGAGAGCAGGGATTGAACCAACATATGCTGAGACTTGACTGGCCACAGGACTATGTGCCTTTTCATTTATTCCTTCTCCTCTAGTCATGGCAGCATCTAACTCCCTTCAATTACATTCAACAACAGAAGTGGAGAGCTTGTCATCCAACATACTGATGATATTGTTTTTTCTCTCACATTTCAAGCATCCTAATCTATAAAGCTAAACAAAACCAAAACATCTTCAGTTTCTCATTTATCATTTCTGCTCTTGTAGGACCTGCCATTGCAGAATTTGTTTTCAAAGTGAGTTAAGAGACAAATCACTCTAAATTACTAGACTATTCTTCCTCTTCTCCTAATTTCACAATTAAATGCATGAATTACTTAGATGTCTTTAGTTCATCAAAGACTGTCATAAACTGTCTTTTTCAAAGACTTTAAATTTTTAGTGATACTTTTTTCCTTTTAGGCATGATGTGAAGATAACATAAGAGGAGCTTTGCAAAAATGGCTTTAGGGTATTGGGAAGTAATATATCGATGTCAAGTAATTTTGAAAGCAAAAGACTCCATGGAGATTTGCCATAAGCAGATATTTTTCTATCCTTGTGGCTGCTTTGTTTTCAGAACTATCATATTTCACTGCCAGTAGGTTATAATCTGTATCCTTTCAAGACGATGAAAAAGAAGTCATGCTCATTGCTTCCAAATAACTTGCAAACTCTTCAATCCATTTTGGCATTTTCTTGGAAAATCATTGCATGTCTCTCTATCTGATCTCCAATGAACAGTAAGACAACTATTTGTAAAGTCTTGATGTGCCAGGATATTCTTTTGCTGAATGGGATCAGTATTTGTCGCAAATGCATCGTCTTTCTAGCTCTTAGGCCTTATGTATATTTAACAAAGAAACAAATGCATTTCCTCCCCTTTGGGTAGAAATGTTTTATAGCAACCAAGTATGAACTCACTTCCTTGTGAGTTTATGGTTAATACAGAATTAACTTTCTTTATGTTTTGTTTGTTTGGTTGTTTGTTTTTTAATAGCAAGAGGCAATTTCTCCTGAGTTAGCATATAGCGAGTCACACAAGATCCTATACCAATGGTATACAGAAAATTGCACAATTATTAAATGTATTTGCAACCTTAAGGACCTATAGTTGAGTTGGCCTCAGTGATCCTGGCAAAGTTCTTAGAAACAGGCAAAGTCAGGTTTTGATTCATTTTGACTTCAACAAGATATTCTGAACAATTTGTAAAATTTTAGGGCAAAGAAAGAGAAACAGAAAGGAATTTTGAGAGACACTTTTTGTATTTGTAGGAATTGAATAGTTTTACATAGACACTTTAAAAAGCTGTACTCATCATCTTAGAACAGAATAGACCCTTAATCTAAGGCTTTTCAACTCTTGCATCTTCACGTTGAAAACCTATGCCTTCCAAATTTCTCCTATAAAAGCACAACTTCCATTAGGACTTCCTGTTGAAAAAGGAATGTTTGGTTTGTTTTGATATAACCTGGTCAGGTTTTGAAAGCTGTGTAAACGAAATACTATTTCAAAAACAAGAATAGACTGGGAAATAAGGAAACAGAATTTCAGTATTTTGAAAGCTTTCCCATTTCTGAACATAAACAAACAAATGAAAATACTCAGGATATTAGTTAGGAATTTGCAATGCAGTTTACTTATATGAAACTGCATTTCGCTCCCACAAAACTCAATTCTTCATTCAAATTACCAGTTATAGGAAAAAAAGAATGTATCAGTGTCACTTGGAGTCTTGGGCTAGGAAACCAGGGAGATTCCAGAATTTGCAGTCTCTTCCCATTTCTCAAGGGTCTTTGACTATAGAATTCCAGCCAATGGATTCAGCTCTCCAGAGATAACCTCGAAATAAAAACAGTCTGATTTTCAGAAGCGTCCAGTGATTTCCACTTTTACTGACTGCAGTAAAATTTTACTAGACTGAAAGCTTAGCTGCTTACCAATTTTACACTGAGGTTACTTTGTATGTTGCATATTGGCTGAGAGGCATATTTTCTGTTGTTAACATGTAGTGCCTGGCCTATAAACAATGGTGCAAAAACATGAGTAGTGTCTCAAAGAAACAACGGGATATATTCACACATACATTAAAAATTTGTTTGACTTCTTATATGCAGCTTCTGTTGAACACAGATCTACTAGCGTAAATATTTGTGGGAATCTGGCACTATGGTGGTTGTATTAGACCATTCTTCTTAAAGATGGTTTTAACACTTGTTTCTTTTAATTTGCGTTAATTAATTGTTTTAAGTGAAGATGAATAGAAAGAGAGCTCCTATGAGACTCTGGAGTATGCTGGGAGCATGTTGTGTTACACCTGCTCACTACACTTTTCCTTGCTCCAGATTTTTGGAGTGTAGGAGTGTGTTAATGGGTGCTGTGCTGGCACACCCACCCGCATCTCTGTGTCATGAATATGCAGTTTGATCTTTCACCTGTTGTAGCTCCCTTATAAAGAGGTTTAGTCCTTTATAAGGGACTTACATCTATGTATAGACATCTTTGAAGAGCTTTTGGAGGTTGCAGCATTGCACAGATATTCCTGAAAGCTGGAGTCACTTTGGCTTAGTCACCTCTGCAATTTTTCCAACATTTCAGGTGAGGAGTGGAGGAAAGAGGAGGGAGATGGTAACAGATGATCACAGGTGAGGCAGCATGTCCTCTGCCTTTAAGGCCATCAGTTTCATGTGCTAAAGCTCCCCTTTCCAGAATCCTGTGAATTCTTTACTCTCTGAAGATGAACACGAGGAAAATAGAAATGAGTCTGAAGACTAGACCCTATATTGTCTTTAAAAAGTGAATCAACTACTTGAAAAAAGCAAAAAGTCTGTGTGAAAAGTGAAAGCTTGGGGCCAAACTCTTCTCAGTGGTAGTCAGTGAAAGGACAAGTAGTAATGGGTACACGTTGAAGTAGAGGAAGTTCCATCTGCATATGAGGAAGAACTTTACTGTGAGGGTGACAGAGCCCTGGAACAGGCTGCCCAGAGAGATTGTGGAGGCTCCTTCTCCAGAGGTCTTCAAAACCTGCCTGGATGCCACCCTGTTCCATGTGCTCTAGATGTCCCTACTGGAGCAGAGGGGTTGGATTAGATGATCTCTAGAGGTCCCTTCCAACTTCAACCATTCTTTGATTCTGTAATTCTGTTATTCATTCACCCTGAGGGCCCTGCTAAAAATTTGCAATACATTCTACTTGCATACTTATGCAATGAACTGAATTCTTGCCTTAAGTAGCATTAATTTCAACTTGTAGTAAGTTAATGGATTTACTCTGAACTAAAGTTAATGGGAATGAGAGGCAAATCTGATCCAGAATCTCTTGAAGAAACTGGCAATATAGATTGACTGAGACATTATTTTGGAAATATAACATAGTCGATACTAGGACTTCCAAACTCAATGTCATCTCAAGTCTCCTGGCACGCATACGTGACATTTATTAATAGAGGTGCTGAAGGACTGGCATACAGTTGATGTCATCAGACAAATTACTTCTCCATTACATATTGATTACTGTTCTGCCTGGCAAAGAATACGTGCTTACTCTTCACAACGATGGGAAATAGAAAAATGCATCAGCTGGCTACTTTCGGTAATTATCCAGTTCTTGAAATGCTTCAACTACAACCAGGTAGGAACTACAGGGCTTTTTTTTTTTTTTCTTTTCTAGCACCCAGTAATCTGTTTTCTCAGCAAAAGAATCCCAGAGAACATATTGCTTTCGAGCTCCTCACATGTTGCCTGATCTTTTCCAATGAAAGATATATTGGGTTTGATTCATACTCCTTGCCTCATCTCTTGCAGTTGGGGCACAATTAAATCAAAGTGTGACTTCATTAGGTCTGATGCACAAGATAAGAGAGAGTCATTAGTAGGGCTTATAAAAAATTTGGAAAAATTGGAACCATCAGGTTCCTGTTAAAAATACATATTTATTTAAATAGAAATGCTTGAAGAATATGTCAGTATTCACAAAATCTGACAGGCAAATATCAAAATGATGTTTTTCTCATTTTGTTTTGATAAGACAAAATGATTTGTTCTGACTGTATTGTCCACATTCATTTTGCCTAGATTTCTGTATCTCATTTTGCCAATATATGTATTTTTAACTATGTTACAAAGACATCGCATATAATGAGATATTATTACATTACTTCTTCAACATTGCAAAAACATTTTGGCAATGTCGAAATGAAATGCTTCTGTAGAATCAAACCCAAATGTTTAGATTGCTCTGTATGAAAAGTCTTTTTATTTTGTATTCTGATTTGAATTAAGACTATATATGAAAGATCAGAATATCCAAAAGACTGGAGATTCTATTTCTTGTTGGGCTATGACTTATGTTTAGATCCTTCCAAATGTCTCCTTAAGAGGAAGAACACAAATGGTATTTCTACTGGGACTAATGAACTCCTGCTCTACCAGAATATACAACTATCCCCATCTCAGCAAACCCAGCCTTGATTTAAGACTTTTAAAAATCACATGAAAATGATCTGAAGAGTTCTGACATAGTTTACATCTTTCACAGGTCCAAAACTTCATCCAGCTTACACAGCAGTAAACTAGAACAGGATTTGTCTCACTGATTATTTAATTACTTTATAGCTCTTTAGTGGCTCTCTAGTAATGGCTTGGTAACTTCAGGATTCATCTTGACTTCTCTCAGAGCATGAAGCAATTTTTATATACATATATACACATATATGTTATTATATTCCTAGGGGCAAAGTGGTGATCTATTGGAAAAATAGTCAGTTGGATTTCATCAGTAAATAAGATATTCTTTAACGACAACTGGAACGGAGAGAAACCTTGAACTTCTCTACATGTCATTAAAAAAAAAAGAAAAAGGAAAAGGAAAAAGAAAAAAAAAACTTAAATAACTTAAATGAACATCTAGCTTATGCAATAGTTTCTGTTTTGAGAATATCACACGTTGCCTTTATATCGTATGGTTGTCTGAGCATTGTAACTATTTGTTAACATTATGAGTGGGAAAATACATTCACCCATCAAAAACTACCTGAACTGTGTATAGAAGTCCACACTGAGCGTTTAAACTTCATTATCTCCGGACATTAGCTGTCTTTGTGCAGTAGGTCAGTAGACACAGGTGTGATAGATGTGATAGTGTGAGTATGCCTCTCTTTGTGAGGAGGATCAGGCTCTTCTTGCTCTGTTATCTCCAGGCTTCTTGACAAAAATGCCATTTTTTTAGCATGGCTGAAGCCCTCACTCTTGCCATTTTCCATGCCAGGCCCTGTGTTGAGTGAGCCTGAGGACTCAGGCCATCTTTCAGAACTATAAGATAAATAAATGAAGATACATAACCTTTTTATTAGCTCTGTGATCTCCATAAGTGCACTTGGTAAGTGACTACTTCAGTTTTAACAGCTGAAAGTTAAGCAACCTTAAAAGACATGTGTTCACTGAAGTAGAAAGGATAACTTTTCTGGTATGATGGAGGTTTCTGAATAGTATTACAAGCCCTGTGAGCAAGTGGGGTTTTAAGATTACAGTTCTAGAAATGAAGCCAATTGAGAGATACATCAGAGACCTGAGGCTAAAGCATAAGCCACGGGTAGGTCTGTTACTGAGGATCAAGTATGTATGGAATGTAAACAGCATCCAAAATATGGAAGCATTTCTCTTCAAAGGATGTTTTTTTTTCACATTTTATTAGAAGGGAAAGAAATTTGTGTGCCTTGACCTTCACAAAAAAATGAGAGCACACTAAACCAATGATCACTCCTCTTCTAAAATAAAAATCAGAATAAATTTTGAGAGGAGGACTCACTTCATCCAATTTAGCCACCTTAAATTTCAGCAGATCATTTAAAAGTACCTTTTACAGTCACAAACAAAGAAAATAACTAACTCCAGGGGCAATTCACCCTACATACCTTAACATGGAAGAAGCCATCAGATTGGGATGGTAGTGAATGGAACACAGTCGGTAGCATCATGGGAGAGCAGCGGATGTTTTTTCTCTTGATTTTAGCATGACCTTTCGATGCTCTTTCTGATAACATCTACATATTTATGAAGGATGGACTTGATAAGTGAGGTAAACTGAAAACTAGCTGAATTGCCAGTTTCAGAGGGTTGTAATCAGTGGTGTAAAGTTCATCTGGAGACTAGTCACCAGATGTATGTCCCAGGAATTCATACTGGCTTCAGTACTATTTAACATCTTTGTTACTGTCCCAGATGATGAGCGCACAGAATGCACCCTCAACAGGTTTGCAGACAATGTAAAACTTGTAGGAGTGGCTGACTGACAAGATGGTTGTGTTGCCATTAAGAGGGGCCTTAGTAGGGTGGAGAAATGAGCAGAGAAACTTGATGATGTTCAACAAAGGGAGATGCCAAGTTTTGCACCTGGGGAGGAATAACCTCCTGCATCAATGCAGGCTGAGAGCTGACTTGCTGAAAAGCAGCTCAGTAGAGAAGACCCTGTGGTACTGGTTGACAAGCTGACCATGAGCCAGCAATGTGCACTTGTGGCAAAGGTGACAAATGATATCCTGGGCTGCTCTGGGAGGATCATTGCCAGCAGGTGGGGAGGTTACATATATCTGAAGTGCTGGATCCAATGCAGGAGTACCCAATACAGAAAGACGTGAACCAACTAGAGTAAGATCAGCAAAGGACCACAAAGCAGCTAGGGAATTGGAGCATCTCTTATATGAGGAAAGGCTAAGATTTCTCAGATTAATAGGCTTTGAGAAGGCTCAAGAGGAATCTTATCCATGTGTATAAACACTTGGAATAGAACAATGAAGAAGAACAATGGAGCCTGAAGCCTGACTTTCATTGTTGCCATAAATTCCATTTTGACTTAAGAAAAAAAAAAAAAAACTGTTTTACTACAAGGAGGATGATCAAACCCTGGAATAGATTTCCCTTGCATTTTCTCAGGTCTCCAACACTGAAGATACTCTAAACCCAGCTGGAGCAACCTTCTATCATTGGCCTGCTTTGATCCCAAAAGGTTAGACTAGATGATTTCTTGAGGTTCCTTTCAACCTCAACCATTCTGTGATCCTCTGGGTACTTGTCTCTCTGCACTGGCAAGGAAGCACAAAGAAGTATCTTCAAGACCAGTTTGAATACTGAAGTGCTGATGAGACGGGACACACAGACAGAAACACACACACTCCCTTGACCAGAATTACTTTGTGAAATGGAGTAAAGGGCAGAAATTGCCCAAGCAAGCCACTATTAACCTCGGGCCACAAGCAGGAACATGCCAGCCAGGTCACTGCAGTGTCATGCCCAAGTGTCATATTCCTTGACAGCTTTTCACTCTGCAGTCAGGAGAGTGCACTGGTGCACAATTGCTAACTAGCAGAATTATCCTCTGTTCATTTTTTTTTGCAGAAAGGTCTGCTGCATTTTGACTTACTTCATCTTTCTTGTCCAGAACCTGAAGCAGAAATAATATAATGGGTTCCAGCTGGTTGATAAGCAAACAAAGCAGCCTACAGTTAGTGTCTTGACATGCAGCTGGCTTCATCAGTGTAATGATATCCACAGATAGATGATTACCAGTATTCACCTCACCACTTTGGGTAGGATAGAGATACCGACATTCCTGCTCTTGTTTAATAGTGCTTTCTGCAGATTGCCTCCTTGGATTAGCATCTTGCCTTTGTTCAGTTGTCAAAAATAATTTGTGCAGCAGTGCAAAATATACTTGAGGCAGACAATAACACAATAACAAATACAACCCATGTAGCATTGCACTGCAGGTGAAACAAATGTGGAAGAAGATGAAAGAATTAATAACTACAAATGCTGGAAAGTGATTCTTTTTAAAGATAATCACAAAGTGATAAATACCACTCTGAAGAGTAAAATCTTGAACCTGGAAACAGGGTGTGAACAAGCAGAATGCAGCCTCCCCTTCAAGCAGCTGAAAAGTAATTAGAAAGTGTCTGGCAACAGAAACATAGGTCATCTTTAAAGAGTGCCAACAGGTAATATATAACTGATTTGATTGCTTGCTTTGTTCTTTGCCCACACAGAGCTCTCAGTGGGTTCGAAGTGGAATCTAGCAAAGTCAAAGGAGTGACGTGGAAGTCCTGGATGGCATTCCAGAACAAATTCTACATTGCCTAAGTCCCTCCAAGGTATGCATGGCATTATTGGATTCAATACTACTGCTCAGCACTGTAAAACCCAAGAGCTGGTCTCCACAAAATCCTGCCAAGTACTGATCTACATAATATCACACTTGAGCTTGTGTACTGCAAGTTTGTTTGAGCATTTTCCTGGTGTTTTTAATAGTACTATTATATGAAATATATGCAGAGATTAGTTTGCAAAAGACAAAAGTAGCAAATATTGTTCTACTGAAAAGTAGAATTTCATGAGATGAAGATATGATACAAGCTCATTTATGAAAGTCCTTAAATGCCTCACTGTTTAAAGCATCACTTAAATATGTGCATAATGTAGAGTATGTTCTTACAGCCCATTGACAACAATATCTAATAAAAGTACATGCCAAATAATTTTTCCTGGAACTTGCAGGCAGAATTTGCCAAGCCTCTAAGCATCAGACCTTTAGAGACTTAGGCTCCTGCCTTCCAGTCATTCCAGCTCTTTTACCTAAAAGGTATTTCGTCATCTCGACAAGTTCTTAGGATATGAACTTAAGTTACTAAGGAATTTCAAATATATGTTTTATTGTACAAGGTTCCTAAATCAGATGAGCATTTATATTTATGCTTTATTAACCCTATGCTTCAGGACTTCTCCTGATCATCCATCTCAGGATTGTGTTTTTTTTCTCCCATATTTTGGCTGCGGGGAAGCAACCACAATAAAAAATGGTTATGGTTTGAAGTAAGTGGCAGGGAGGATGTACTGGGTTCTCCCAGTGATTTTCATCATTATATCCTTGATTATTATGTTTTACCAATAGAGAGGCTTAAGAAGGGTACTTTGATGATGGGATAGTAGATAAGGATTTTTTTCTTCTGTAGCATAGGACTCAGTCATTTTCAGGCATTTTATAATAAAGAACAGTCCCCCACATGTTTAGGTCTACGTTGGGAGTGTGGAGCTGACATATGAAATGATCAGAGAAACACATAGTCCTATCAGAGTGGTGGTACCTCTATTGCCTTGGACAAATGGCAGGAGTACAGAAGCTCAGAAGTTTGAGCTCCTTTTTACAGGGAAGTGGTGTATGAAAACCAATCTGTTTGCTACTACCTGACATTCAAAGATGTTTAGGACAAGCTCTGTTTCTCTTTTAGTTGGGTGCAACTGTCAGACAAAATAATTTTCCACTAATCTGTACATTTCTCATTTGGAAATATTACAGTGACCTATTTTAGGGTGGAAGGAATAATGTATTATGGAGGCTCCTTCTCTGGAGATCTTCA
>JAVCKT010000478.1:0-25211 GCA_032273925.1 Rhynchotus rufescens | reverse complement strand
GCAGGAATTGCTGAGACAGCTAACTTTGGAGTTGTTCCCTGATCACTGCTATTGCTATTGCTTACTTTCAGCACATGATACGATATTCTCCCTATTGATGTGTACCACCCAAAACAGAGTTCCATTAGATCACAAAAGCATAGAATAGCTTAGGTGGTAAGGGACCTCCGGAAACCATCTGGTCCAATGCCTCATGCAAAATGGGACCATCCCAGATCCAGCTGCTCAGGGCATCATCCAGGTAAGCATCCCAGGGCTGGAGGTGCCACAGCCTTTCTAGATACCTGTTCCAATATCCGACAGGTATCAGGACGAAAAGCCATCCCTGCATCTAATTGGACTTTCCCTTGCCGCAGACCGTGTCTGTTGCCTCTCGCCTTATCAGTGTGAATTTCTGAGAAGAGTCTAGCTCTATCTGCTCCATTCACAGCAGTTAAGTATTTGAGGTCAACTATAAGACCTTCTCTTAACTGTCTCTTCTCAAGACTGAATAAATCCAGCTCCCAATCTCTCCTCAGATTCACTACTGATCAAAAATCCCCTAAGCTTGGTGGTCGAGCATTTTGCACTCATCTAAAATGCACTCATCCAGTCCATATCTAGCCAAACTGGCTACAAGGACCGTATGAGTGCAGTCTTAAAGGCATTAAAAGTTTCATTTCATGTATAACTAATAGGATCGGTTAAGTTATCTCTCCTTCAAGCCTGAATGTTCCAGACTCTGTATACCTCCTAATACCTGCATTTGTATCTTTCTCAAGCCATGTATATAGTATTCCTGAGTGCAACACCTGCTGCCTCTGTTAGTTCCTCCCTAGAACAGATTCAAAAGGTGTTTAACTATGATTCTAAGGCAGAGAAAAACATGGACAGCTTGAACTTATCAGTGACTAACTTCTAAAGGACTGAAGGACTGGAAAACGAAGCAAGTATTTAATTTTCTATAAGAATTGAGATGTGGTGGTATCAAACCCAGATAAGTTAAAAAAAAAAAAAAAAAAAGAGAGCTAGCTTCAGTGGAGATATGGGCTCTCCCAGTTGCTTTAAAGTCTCTCTGCAACGCAAATCTGCCACTCACTAATAACAATACTCCAGGAACAATATCTGTCAATGTCTCTTCCTGAAACTTAATTTTGTTTCACTAAAATAACCGAGAACAGGAAAACTTGGTTAGGACAGTGAGGTCCTTCCTTGTTCTCACCTCCTCTTCTGTAAATCTTACAGTGCTCCAACATTTCTTGTGCTGTCATTGTTTTTTTCCCTACATTGCTTGATTCTGGTTTTAGAACCTCACCTCAGTTTTCACCATCTTTCCATAAGCAGGCAACTTCCTCCTCCAGTTCTGTATCTTGCCAAGACACCAACTGCCTTTGAAACAGGATGACAAGAAAGTGAGGAAAGAGAGAAGCGTATTCTTTACCTTAATCTAATTAACTAGCTTCAAAATTACAAACCCAGATTTTCTGTGTAATAAAATCCCAAAAATTTCAGAGTAAACCATCTCAACGTGTATTTAGAGGAGTCTTGTTTAGGGCAGCTCACTCTTTTTGTTCACATCTATTTTTTTTTCCACCCTGCTTGGTAGAGATGACTTCTCTTCTCCAGCCTCGAGAATGTAAAGTGACCAAGAGACCTGAAAAGAGCTATGGATTCTACCTGCGTATTGAAAAAGACACGGCAGGGCACCTCATCCGAAACGTGGAGAAGGACAGTCCAGCTGAAAAGGCTGGCTTGAAGGATGGAGACAGAGTCCTCAGGGTTAATGGCGTATTTGTAGACAAGGAGGAACATGCACAGGTACATCTCAGTTTAATTTGGGATCCACGACAGTCACTCATGGCCCACTGGTTTTATTTTCCATTTTTTAATGCCAGTGATAGCTAAGAAATCCAAAATGTGAGTTAACTGCTCTTGGTATCTCCCTGCATCCTGCATTATCCGCCACAGGTATGAAATGTCTTTGATGCACCTTAGAAGTGCCTAAGTAGAGGGATGAGATACCAACAAGGGCTGACAGTGCCCAAGATGATCCTGCAACCCCTTCAGGGGTGGGGGCTTCTGGGTCAATCACGTCAGGACCCGCTTGCTCTTCAATCCTGTCCACTACAGGTGGTGGAGATAATCAAGAAGAGTGGGAATTCTGTTGTATTCTTTGTTCTGGATGAAGCCTCCTACCAAAAGGCAAGAAAGGAAGGTGTGAACTTGGAAGAGTTGGGTCAAAAGGCGTCAACAGAACAGCAGCAGGAGCAGCAGTCCCCACCGCTCAAGGCCAACGGAGACGTCGCTGCAGCCCCGCAACCCCGGCTCTGCTACCTGGTGAAGGAAAGCAGTGGCTACGGCTTCTCCTTGAAAACCACCGAAGGTGAGAGCTTGGGCGGGACGGAATACGGTAAAGATACAACAGCAGGGACAGAGACAACACTGTCAGCCAAGTGCCCTTGCTAACAGAAGGGAAGTGGAAGGAGGCAAGATGGGTTCAGTCCTTGAGCACCCATTTCCATGGAGCAGCTCCACTTTTCTGAGGGCCATGTTTCTTATGTGATGGAGAAAATAAATGCAGAAAGCTGGATAAAAATCTTAAGTTATTTTTTGCTTGTTGTTTAAGAACACTTCTGCAGCCCCATTTCTTGTATACCACATATATACTCCAACTGCTGCATCCATATTACTTTGGGAAACAGCACACAAGTCTGTAAAGACAGCTGAAAAAACAGGGAAAAACAAGTACTTTTTTGATTTGCTGATTATTTCATTTAGAAAGCAAGAAATCTTTAACTCCTTCCACGCATTTCTTTCCTCCACTGCTATTCAAAAGCATACGGATATCTCCCAGAAATCTTCAGTGCCAAAGAGGGTATTTCAGAGTTGAATACAGTTTATAAGAGCAATTCTGGAAGCCTGCCAAACACAGGAAATTCTGAAACACATGAAAGGAGCAGCAAAAGGAGTTTCCCCACTTCAAAATGCTCCTCTCCCCATCCCCCCCAATCCTTGTCAGCTGTGTTAACATGTCCCTTAAGCACTCTCCGGAGAGAAACAAATGATCATTGGAGCTGTTGATATTGGGAAAGAAATGCCTTTTCCCCCAATACAAGTGATTTTTCCAGGACAGGATAAGGCACACAGGTGTGTGTCTATGCAGAAGGTTTGTGGTGCCACTGTATTCTGTGCATAGACAGAGATCCAGAGCCTCTAAGGACTCTGAAGGACTGAATTTCTTGGCCATCAAAATCTAGGTGTATTAGATTGACTTACCATTAATAATGTGTTTTCCCATCTCTTTCAGGACAGAAGGGCTTGTACATTGTAGAGATATCATCTCAAGGAGCAGCTGCAAAAGCTGGTGTCAAAAACAATGACCGCCTGATTGAAATAAATGGAAAAAATGTGGAAAACAACAAACATGAGGAAGTGGTGGAAAAGGTATTTGTACACCAAGTCCTGTTCTGTTCTGTTCTGGCCCACCTTCTCACACACAGGCACACGTGGGAAAACTACTAGGGCTACTGATAGGCCAGGTCTGACTAGTTGGAACACTTAAGTATCTTAAAAGTCTCTGTGTATCATCAATTCTGCACAGTACCCTGCTGCTATTGCTCTATTGTCATGCAGCCTCTTGAACTTTCACTGAAAGAATACTGCCATCAAGACAGGCCATAACTTAAATACTACAACTACACTGTTGTCAGGAATCCTATTACATAAATCACGTCCTGTTCCTAGAGATCCTCTATATATTCTTAATGGAAAGAAGGAAAGTCATCAAATTTGGCTTTTAGTGCAGGAATAGGGGGGAACTTTCCAGTTAATGCAGTTGGCTTGGAACAGGGAAGATCAATGTCTCCAAACAGTAGTCTCTTCTTCCGGCTAAGAAATGCAAGATTAATGAAAATTATGTAAGTAACTTCACTACCTGGCCTCAGCTTCAAAGAGCATTGCTAGTGAGGCTTCAGCTTTCCCCACTACTGGCACTGTTAAAATGCAGCTAGGGTTGAAAAGGTTTCAAAGAATCCTGACAGCACCAGTAGACACTCCAGCACTAGAGCAACACCAGCCAAGAAACCAGTCAATTAGCATCAATATATGCTAATAACTACAGAACTGGGCAACATCTGTGTTTTGTTGGGCTGCTGCAACATTGGCTGCAGAGTGATAGCAGATAAGGTGAGCATTCGGCTTGAAGCTTAGAAGCAGACAATAAACAGACTGGAAAAAAAAAACAAAAAAAAGGAATTAACTGAGAGTGACAAGAAGCTAGTGCTACTGTGGTATTGCAGTGCCAAGTTATCCATTTGATTGTTGTTACTGTAACTCAAAAGGGCAACACGGATGTCATGTTTATGTTGTAGAGCTCTAGATCTAGGGCAGAGCCAAGCACTACTTACTGATTACTCACTCAATTTTACTGGCACCGCATGCCACCTTCATGAATAATAACTGTGCCACAACACTATAGCTAATTCTCTAGAGATCAGAAAACAGTAAGTAGTACAGGAAATTCCTTCAATCCTATGGGGATGTGCCCAAGATCTAGGCATGCTCCAAGTTCCTGACTGAAATCAGTTCTTTAGTAGTCTGGCCTAGACCTTGTGGCTCATTTACCAACAGCACCTACACAGTTGTATATCAGTACACTCATTACTGAAATCATCTATGATTCCACTTGAAGGGACCACATATCTGAGACTGTAAATGTACTAATGCAGGTAAAGAAGTCTGGAAATCATGTTGTGTTTCTACTTACCGATGAAGAAACTGACCAGTATTACAAAAGTCAAAAGATGGTACTAAGCAAAGAGAGTGCCAGCCTGAAATTGCTTCCCCTCAAGCCACGACTCATCGAGCTCCAGAAAGGAACAAACGGATATGGCTTCTATCTACGAATGGAACAAAATACTGGTGGTAAGAACAAAGCCAACAGCAGCTGCTGTACAGTTTCTTCCTGCACAGGCTTTGCAGACCTTATTCTCCATGCCTGGCTTCTTCCTGCTAATCTTTGAGAAATTATTTATAGCCCTGTTGCAAGCCAAGACTACATCAGGGAAAACAGTCTCAACTTGGTGCAGCTTGGAGAGTTAGCCTTTATCATCAGGAACACTTAAAACCTCCCAACCTCACATACTCACAAACTGCTTTTTCCTCCCCTCCTTCTGACCTTAGATCACGTCATCAAGGATGTTGATTCTGGGGGCCCAGCAGCCAAAGCAGGTCTCAAAGACAACGATATCTTAGTGGCTGTCAACGGTGAACGAGTGGAGGCTCTGGATCATGGACAAGTAGTGGAAAAGATTAAGCAGTCACAGGAGAAAATAACACTCCTGGTAGTGGACAAGGAGACTGACACCATGTATAAACTGGTAAGAAAATATAGGCTATTGATAAGAACTGTTAATTAATCATTGAAAAGAGACATATAAGTATCAATAAAATGGCCACTCTGCTCTGAGAGGGATTTCTTCAACTTGCAGGAAACGTCTAAAATACGCCCATATTTCAGCAACTCTCCTTGCATTTCTACCGCATGTCACTAAACATCCCAAGTTTTTGGCCTGTTCCCAGTTTTCATACACAGTACTGAAACAATTCTAAATTTGAACACACTAAATATAAGTTTAAGGCAGCAAAACAAGAACTACGTAACTACTTACAAATGAAATGCTCAATGAAACTCCTGTCTTACACAGATCAATACCAAAATTTTTGCCTTTTAATTTCTGGCCAATATTAAGGCTTCTTCATTGCAGCTTTATTCCAAGTCATAAGATTTCAATCAAAACATGTTTAACATGGAAGTCTAAAACAGATTTCATAAGTTTATATATTTATACAGATATATATATATATGTAGACAAGCTTTTCCTTTTTATTGTTTTCTTTTCAGGCTCAAATTTCCCCCTCTTCATACTACCACAAAGTACAAGATTCATCTCCAGCTAAAACAGAGGAAAAAGTGGAATTGCACACTGAGCAAAAAGTGGACAAGCCAAGAACCTGCACGATAGTGAAAGGGCCTAATGGATTTGGTTTCAGTTTAAATCTGATTAAGAACAAACCTGGACTCTTCATCAGCGAGGTAATAACACAGAACAAGAAACAAGGGAAAGCCTCCTCATTACCAGACACTTAAACCAAAAACAGAATAGTCAATCTGGCTTTAAGAATTATATTGTAGGACCAGGTAAAAGATTGCTTGAGAGAGAAAAAATGAGCACCATCCCCCCAAAAAGTTTTTCACTAATTACTAAAGGATTTGTGAAATATATGAAACCCAGTAAACTTCATGAGACATGGATGTGCAAACAATAAGAAAATTAGTTTTCCACCTGATCTCACGATTCCAGTATGTCACGTTTCTAAAATGAAAGCCTTACCAACAAGAAGAAGGATCTTTAGTATGGTAACTGTGAAATACAGATTTATTACATCAAATCCGGTTGCCTCTCCCAGTTCATTTCTTCCTGTCCCTTGACCGTATCTCCCGTCTCCTATGTTGACTTTGCTATCTTGTAACAAAAGCAGTTAACACAAGATTCCAGATACCCACTAGTTGTTAATGCATCTTCTCAAGTTTTGTGCTAATATCAGTTGGAACTTGCCTTGCAGGTGCAAAACAACGGGCCAGCTGACAGAGCTGGTCTGAAAGATAACGACTTTTTGGTGGAAGTGAATGGGGTGAATGTGATGGACGAACCCTATGAACAAGTGGTGAAACGGGTGCAGGATAGCGCTGATGAAGTAACACTCCTGGTGTGCAGCAAAGATGCTTACGAACACTTCCAGCATCAGAAGAGTCACGTTACTGCAGCTACAGCAGATCCAGTCTGCAACACTTCGGAGCCTCCTGCTTACATGGAAAATCCACCGGCAGAGCCAGAGAGAACCTCGGAAGAGCCAAGAGAAAGGGTGAGTAATGATATACTGACCAGGTTTTAAGGGTTCATCCTAGGAGATGGGAAAAGAACTTGTTTTCAGCTAGTAATATGAACAAGGTAATTGTTAATTAAGATCAAAAATGGACAAGACACTCCTCAAAGTGCTTAAGTACACCAAAGATCATTTGTTGTACTTATGATCTTATGGCTTTGGGGGAAACTAAGTGAAATACTTCAAAAAACGATTGTGTAAAAGGAACAATTGATAGGTTAAAACAAATGTTCTAATAAATGTGCTAACAAATGTGCTAATTTGAAGTATTTTGTTCATATTAAGTGGCCAGAAAGAATCTGAAGTCAGATTCTTGACCTTGACACAAGTTAGAAGAGAAACAAGGTATTTCTTTTTGAACCAGTCATTTTGATCTCCGTTTTCCAACGTTTTTTTCCTTATTGCAGAAGAGACACGGAAGAATAAGACTAATATTGTGCCTATTCATTTTTTGTGATGACATGTGCAGAAGTCTAACCGAAAGCTTTCTCAAAAGTTTCTTAGGTACCAGTTTGAGTTTTGCAGATCTGAAGTTAGTCTCTCTCACGTGCAGATTCCGTAATTAAACAAAAACAATAAGATCTTATCATACAATTTTTATGTCTATGGTAAACTTAAAAAAAAAAAAAACTACAGCAACAAAAATCATATTTGTTGGCTCATTCTCCCATGCAAACAGGTGCACGACTAGAACTGATCAAAGCAGCAGAAGTTCTGCAGAACACTGCCGAGTACTGAGAATGTTTAACGAACTAAAAATAATCAGAATGTATTTGTTACTCCTCTGCAGGCAAGTTCATCCTCTTCTTCACAATCAAATGCCTCAGCGAGAGCAGACAGTGACAACAGCGATGATACTCAGTTGTGAGAAGAGGAACTATCCCAAGAACAACTAAGTCTCCCTTTACTTCATTCTTTTCTACTACACATCCCTGAACTAGCCTATTCCTAGGACCTGCTAGGGAGTACAATCTTTGCTGAAATTCAACTGTCTGAAATAAAAACTTCCATGTAACTGGCAGTCATTTAACGCACTGCAACTGTACCTCAGTGGCTTTCTGCCTTGTGAAGCGAGCACTCACTTCTTTCCCTAAAGGCTTCAGTGACTAGAGACAGACACTTAAATCTGCCGCCACAGAGAAAGGAACCACATTTCATAAATCCTTAAGTAGCTCAGCCTTTAAAAGACAAGCTCTCAAACGCAGAGCACCTGATCTCTCCCCATCTCCCAGGAGAGGCAGTTCTCCTAATCAAAGTTCATCAGCTCAATCTCTGTGGTGACTTCTGTTCTGTATTTATTGCAGTACAACTGCTGTGACACGTCACAGGCCAATGTACTCTGTGCATTCCATCACACTCCTTTACTTACACTACAGAAGTTTTTTTGTCCCTGTCTCCACCAAGCCTCACACTAATTTCACAATTGATAACTCACAATCTTCAAGCGCTGTCCTCTCTCCTCTGCATACAGCTGTGGATCACAGTAGTCACAACCATGTATGTAATTCAGTCATGCTTCGCCTGACTCCAAGCCAACCACGTCTTCAACGCGACATAAATGGCTCTGTAACACTGCTACTGTATGCTCTGCCTCCTCGCTGTACGCCAAAGCCAATGCTGAAATAAATCGTTGAGAGTGGCCACCTCTTCTCCCCAGTCTTACCCTTACCTCTTATGACTTATGTTCCAGAACAACTTTAAAACAAACAAACAAACAAGCAAACAAATAAAACAGGGAGAGTGGCTATGGGAAGCTACAAGTTAAAGTCATATGAGTAAAATTTACTTTGATACCTTGAATTAAATCAAATGGAGATACAGGCTACTGTTGAAGAACACACAGGTTGTGGGGAATACTAATTTATTTACTCCATAAAGTAAACAAGGAATAGTTGTAATTTCCCTGACTTCACACTGAGCAGTAATTCAAGGCCTTAATTCCATTTATACAGGGAAAGGAAACAAGTTGAGAGTCAACAAAAAACGCCTAAGCTCCAGTTCTTACTGACACTAGATACTAGTGATGCACATTACTCTTCCACTTCTTTTTATTTCCTTCTTGCCAGGCAGCAAATCCCAGCCATTTTATAGCTCACTTCCAGACAAACTTTTGGGGTAGACACAAAATAATGATGCTCATATTACAAAAAGCTTATTTAATTCCACATATTTAAGCATTCAACAGTAGAATCACCACCCTCTGAATTCCAATTATGATTCGCTTTTCAAAAGGAAATCACATTTACTGAGTGCCTTCTATAAAGATGTTGCTCTAAATGCAGAGGTTTCCCCTCAGACAACCTACTACGCACGTCCCAATCCACCAAGATTCTGCTGCACCAAGGACTAGTGTCCTCCTTTGGTGCCAAACTCTGCCATTCAACACCTGCATCCCTTTTCTGTCGAGTTGTGGCACCTCAACAAGGTGAGCCACAGAACCTGCTGAAGTTCAAGTGTGGAAGTTCAGAGCCAGCCCCACTGCTGGAACACACACAACTGCAGTGGCTCTTGCCAAGTTTTGCAGCCCACAGGAGCTGCAGGAGTCCAGCAGGAAGGATGAGAGAGCAGTGGGTGACTGCAGTCCTTGTTTAGAGAGCCATGTGCTTCTCTGGGGCTTGTTTGTGTGCCAAGTAGAGGAAGAGGATGCTGGAGAGGGCACTAACTAGGAATATCACATCGAACCAGCGATGATAGAAGTTGAACTGGAGCTCTCCCAGGACTTCTGTGATGATAGTGCGGTACTCTAGGGGCATACTCATCCGGATCAGGAGCACTGATGAGACAAAGTACATCCCCTGCAAATTAAAAACCAGAAGATAACACTTGTTTCACATTTGGATCAGGGAGATAAGAAGGGTTAGTGCACAGACTTATCTGCATAGTCACATGCACACAAATACGTGTGACCACAGTCTTGGGTACCCACCATTATCTGTGCTAAGAGCAGAACAATAACATTGGAGGACTTGCTGCTGGAGATGGCATAGAAGAACTACAAGAAAAAAAAAAAAAAGAAAAAAAAGAAAAAATGTACTGAAAATAAGCAGTCAGAGGAGCTCAATGTGCCCTAGGAGAGCATGAAAGGAACATGGCTGTCAGCATTTTTTGATTAAAGATAAACATATATATCAATATCTATGTATTAACATATACTTATTAAGCTAAGGTACCAAAAGACAGGTCAACACATAATGATTCGTATGTATCTCTTGGCATTTGAAGCTTTTCCAGATCTACATAAAGAACCAGTTGTTGAAATGAGGCAATCTAAATGCTTCCAATCATTCTCTCATCAACTTTCCTAAAATGCCCTGACTACAGCATCATTTTGTCTGCTTGCTTACATTTAACATCCCATCTAACATTCACTATTACAACTCTCCCCAGCAATACAGCAGTAGAGAGTAAGTGGTAAAAATACAGTGCAGAAGATAATTTCTTCCTTTCCTCCCTCTGCAAGAGTTTACATTCATATATTTAAATATATAAATAAACATATATACATATACACATACACACTGCAAGTTTGTATGATATTTGCCTTGTTTAAAGTTAAAAAACTCGAACAGAAGCCTCTCCCAGGCTACAATGAAACAAAAGTCCTGGCTAAACATACCTTTGTAAGTGTGATTAACAAGCCTCTGATAGAGGTGACAATGATTATTCCAACAAGGATAAAGGAAATGTGCTGAGACCAGAATTTGACCTGTATCAACAAGAAGAATACAGTTAAATCTCTAAGGCCAGCCTCATTTACCCACATTGTGTAGCTGATAGTTCTTCGAAGTCTTTGTATTTATTACTGTATAGATATCCATTGTAGGCAGGCTTACATTACAGCCTTTAAAAATATTAGTAACTACTTTAAACATACATGAGAAAAACATCCATTTATATAGCTCATGTTCACAGAAATGTAGCTAAAAAAAAAAAGAGCAAATAAACATTTGTGTGCATAGGCAAAGTTAATTACTCTGTAGATAAAGATACTAAAACAGGCAAGTTCACTAATGTGTTCCCTCATGCCCAAAACAAACAGATCATTGCTTCTTTGGCCTGATCAAATTACTCTTTCAACATACTAGCAGTATAAAAGCAAAGTTTACAATGCATTTTCTCTTCCTCTGCAATCAAAGGCGGATTCTTAAAGCTCTACCCTTCCGTCACAGTCTGAGATATGCTCTTATTTAGATAAGACAGAAATTTCTGAAAAGCACATAGGAATTAGTAAATTCTCACATCAAACTGGATTCCCAGGTAATTCACAGTGATCTCAATCCCTCTTGTGACCGGATCAGTCTTCCCAACACGGTCAAACACAATATTGATGGTTGCCTATAAGACAGATTTACATGAACCAGAAGTATAGATCACTTCCAAGACACACACATCACCTAGGCTTTCTTTCAATACAGAATAGTTTTGGGTTTTTTTTTAAATAATCTAAGATATTTAAAATGCACACAAAGAGGATGTTTGCCTAAGGCTGTACATAGAAAGCGAGATGCAGAGATTTATTCCACCCAAACATGTTTTAGTCAGAATTTCCAGATGCAGAAATTTAAGAAAGCTTTAACAGTTTCAGTAGATGTAGTGCAGGAGCAGCATCGTCTAAGCAAGATGTGACATCTACGTATGTCCACATAGAACAGACGTTTACATACCATGAAGATTTTCCAGACACAATAGATGGAGAAAAAATAACCCAAAAAATTGAAGTATTTTCCCTGGAAAGTTTTGGAGTACTCAATTCTCTCCTGGAGATAAAAGAGTGGTGGGGGAGAAATACAACACACGCACACACATACACAAATAATGTATTAATCCAAAGCACAAAATCATACATTTTAAATATACATCATTATTAGTAATCTCAACTTTATCCTTCTGTAGTTCTTTTAATTCTGAACAGCCTTACAGACATGGGGCTTGCCCCCAGTGCACATCTGCACTGAAGGAAACAGCCACCTAGATCCCAAAGTTAAAAAACAGACCCTCACTCCACTGCATCACTACATTTCGGTGCTGCCTGCTGAGCAGCTCGACAACATCCTGTCACACACATCCCCAGCCAAACCACGCTGGCCTCTAAACCCCATGTGGGCAGTGACTCTGCTCGGTACCTTTGTCGCGTGCAGGTCAGCGGTTTCCAGAAAAAGCTGCCGACTCAGCTCTTCCAGGGCATCCACTTCTTGCTGAATAAGGGACAGATCTGGCAAACCGGCACAGTCAAAGCCACAACGCATCACAGGTTCCTAATGACAAGCGCAACACCCCGTCCTTCCCGCACAGGGCCACGTTTGGCGGCTTGACCCCTTTTCTGATCCAGTTTTGGTGCTTTTCACTTATACAAAGAAATCTTGAGCATATGCATATTCCACAGTACTCTATTTTAAGAATACAGGCAACACAGTCTTTACACAGTGTCACTCGTCAAGCTCCTTATTCCTCTGGCCAAGGAACACGTTGCAGAATGCAACCCCAGCTCTCCAAGAGTAACTGCTCTGCTTTTATCAGGGCCCCTCGTTGCATCATGTGTCACTCTCACACCATCTTCACAACTTAAACTGCCAGTAACTACTCCAAGAGATCACTGATTGTTATGAAGAACCTAGACAAATAATCAAATCTGGGATTTAATGGCTAGTGAGAAAGAAGGAGGGGGAAGAAGAGTCCTCAGCCTGAAATACAGAAGCTGCACAATTTAGGTGGCCTGACAGCAGCTGCAGATAGGGAACAGTAACATTCAGAAACACAAGACTTTCTTCTATCCCATTCACAGATTCCTTATACCCCATTCACATGAGCAGAACGAGGTCTGTTAACTGTTCATATACACTTTTTTGAGCTATAGGACAAGGGGTCAAGCTCCAACATGGGAATAATTTACCTGGTCTACAAGCTGCTTCCCTTCTTAAAGCTTTCCAACATGGCCAGACACCAAGTGGTAGCCAGGGAAATTGTTCCCACAACTCAGCCAATGCTGCTGTCTTGCTCAAGTATCCCACTGCCTACTCCTCCTGGAAAGCTTTATTTCACGTTTGCACCAAAACATACATGCAGGCCAGTCACACGACTACAGTCTACATCAGAAGAGGAAACTCTCCCCCTTCAACCACGTGACGGGATAGTCCTTTTCATTACAACACACCAAGTGTTTCCTTACAGCACATCTCTCCTGCAACCTGCTACCCTCTTCCACTACGGTCATGGGAAAGCACAGGGCAGGGCCGTGGCATAGGATCCTTGGGAGTCTCCCGGAGCTCTGTGTCCAGCCCTCAGGCAAGGGTGCAGACAACAGTGTGCTGGAAGGCTGCCTGCCTGCCTGCGAGGCACTGCAACCCACTGCTGAGGCTGCTCAAACGCAGATGCCTCGTAACCTGGGGCCACCTCCCAAGGCGGGTGCCAGCCTGCAGATGAAGGATACTTTCACTGCCTGCAGCGGAGGCTGTCACACTTTTTATCATTCCCCAGAAGCCAGTGGGTTTGTTGTGCACTTCTCCTCTTTGGAACATTGTTCTGTGAGCCACTGCTATCCTGAAAGAACAGAAAACACATTTTTTTTAATGAATAAAATATTTATTTTACTAAAAAACAAGCCCCCTTCCTTAAAAGACACTGTTAAACTAACTACATTACAGACACCCTGCTCCCCCCTGCTTTTTTTTCCAAGCACTAATCTTGCTTCACAACATTGTCCCCACTAGCCCTGGCACACAGCCCAGATCTAGCCAAGCAAGCTACCAAACACTTTAGGCAGATCCTTCCTAAAAGGCCCATCCAGAATCCTTTAAAGGATGTTAAATGCAATTGAAAACAAATATTCACACAGCTTCCCCGAGCATCTCGTGAGTCACTCCCGTTCCCTCCAACACCAGAATTGGCTCTCCCAGCTCAGGAGGTTCCTCGTGTCCCTCACCCCCTCGAACACCTCTTTGTGGCTGCACAGGTACCGTGCGGTCGTGCCCAGCCCTCACAGGGGGACCTAACTGATCTGTTAGATGACAGAGCCCCCAGGGGTGTCAGGCGACACCAACACGAGCCCCAGCACTTGCTGCAGAGCAGCAGCAGCAGCGCTGTCCCTCCTGCTCTTGTCTCCACGAGCTCCAGGCCTCGCTACCTCGCGCTCCTCCCCGCTGCAATCTGCAAACCAGGCTCCTCGGCGGAAACGCAGCCAGGGATTGTCAAGGCAAGCCACAATTTGCCTCTGTTCAGAGCCTTTTCTTGTAGCTGCAGCCAATACTGATACATTTGGCACTCCACCCTCCTCAAGGTTGTTGATAAGCAGTGCAATAATAATTAAGATAGCAAGAGAAGCACCCTTGAGGCACCCCACGCAGCACACGTTAGAGCACACACGCCCACAGATTAGGAACAGCAGGCTTCTTAAAGTGATTTAATTCTTCCTGATAGCTGCCAAAAAAAGACCCGAGAACTGCATTTTTGCCCTTGCTTCCTTCACACTACCTGATTTACACACTCCATCCCAAGCGATCCACAGCACTGCAGTAAAATGCAGCTATGTCAAGGTGAAGTGCAAGGTTATATGTAGTGTAGGATACCAAGGCAAACCTTTTCTCCTAAGAAGTGATGGGGATATCTACACTCACATGTAGCTAGGATATCTACATGTAGCTGATATCTACACTCACATGTAGCTAGGAACTCTGAGGACCTCACAGAAGGGATTCTAAAGCAAAACTACATACTTTGCTTGTGCATCTCTCTCTCACATGAGCTGAGTTGACCCTATTTATATATAAAACAAAATCAAGCAGTGGTGTCACAGAATACAGGGCTTTCAAACTTGAGCCTTAGTTGTCCAGTGTTGGCAAAGGTGAGTATAAAGAACCTGTCAACCTTAAAGGCGAATTTTCATAAGGCCTTAAGTAATTCAGAAAGCAGAGCACATATCACAGCAAACTCATGTGCAGAAGGTATCAGGGAAAACAATTTTCAACCACTATCTCCTACTGACAATAAATCAGCATGAACAAAGGTTTCTATGAGAAGAACATCAAGATCAGCGAAGAAATAAAAAGGTTTACATTCTATTACCTTCCAATCCTCATGTGCTTTGAAAGAGTCAGCAGCAGCAGCACTGAAAAGGTGGCCAACTAGAAGCTGACAATTTATAGAACCTTGGTGTTTACCCTGAACAATAAAATACTGGTGCTCCCACTTGTCCTGCCAGATAATTTGCATTGCATCTGGACTGATATAAATCTAACTTAAGCTCTGCTCTATATGAGCAAATAGTCCAACTAAGCAAGTCATTGCTCCTTATCAAAGCAAAAAGAGAAAATATTCTCAAAATTTGAGCTTCTACTATTTCTTGCACATTTTCTGATACTACATATGCCCCAAGTGTGAGCCCCAAAGACTCTTGCTTCTATCCTAGTAAGATCCTCCAGAGACAGAGTCCAAAACCTGCACAACCAGAAGCAGCAAAACAAAATAACTTCACAATTCCAAAGCCAATATTTCTGTAGGTTGATGATATTATATTAAACCTCCCTGCTTAAATAAATGCTCTCACTATTTATCAACTTATGCCTCATCACAAATAATGAATTAACATTTGATGATCACTTAACACACTCATGTTTCAAAGCAGAAGAAAAAAAAGATTTGCTATAATGGCAAGTAGTTCTAGCTAGCACTGATAACAGATACAGAAGCTGGAGACTTATTCAGCAAGGTTAGACTACCTAAAGGCTCTCTTGTAACATATTAAAAGCTCCTATTAAAACATCACTGTGACAAAATAACATTCTGGACTTTACTGCGAGAATTCAGTGTCAGACAGACAAACCTTTGAAGCAACTATGGCAATTGCACTTATTCAGTACAACTGGTGTGAAATATTTAATTTGTAACACAACACAAAAACCCTTTCAATGTAAATGCAGTAACACTCTTCCCAAGGGTAACTTTTTTGCTTAGGGTACATGGGATAAACTAAACCAACAACTGCAGAGCTTTCATGGCAATGGATGTGCACTGCACTACATTCACACTAGGAATGTTTTCCAATTCTTGCAAAACTTAACTAATATAAAACTTGCAATGAGCAAGGATGGAAGTGTTTCCATGGCAGCTCACTGTCCTGCTTTATTTTGACCAGGAAACAAAAGATCCACAGAGCACAAGAGAATTTATTATGTACGAACCAGCTGCTGTACTGACACAGCCAGTGAGAGAGGTAACCAGTAGTTTAAGGAAGGAATATTCATTTGGAGAGAATGGGATTCATTTTACTGACAAGTCAGTCAAGCTGACTCCACGTCTTGGAAGCCTAACCAGTGCCACTGCAGTACAAGGTGCTACTTAGGGCACAGCTAAAGGGCGGGGGGGTGGAAGGAAATTGTGTACCAGATCATGAAAAACTGTCCAAAAAAAGGTCACAGCTCTAACCCACTTCAGCTACCTGCTTCACTGGAATATGTTGGCCTCACAGCTAAAAGTCTTGATAACTCCCAGACCACTTTAAACCCTATTGACTCCAGGCCTAAAAATAAATCATTTCATGCTCCTACTGCCTTCTTACCTCTTTTTCTTGCTAACAATCATGTCCATAGTTTGAAGGAGGCGGCGCTCCAAAGCCAGAATATCGGCATCTGTCACATTCCTGCAAAGTGAAGATACCCTGTTACGGCTGCTATCCCGTTTCAGGGGAAAATGGCAAATGCCCATTAAACAAAGAGGAAAAGAGGTGCATATATGAGAAGGATGCATGTCCATAATTAAGTAATTTTAGCATGTAGGCAGACCTACAGCAAGAGTCTGCACACTGGGAGCATGGGGAAAAAATTTCATCATCAAAACAACTGAAGAAGTAGATTAATAGCTAGCAGAAAAGTAGACAAAATATTTCATGAAGCTGCACTTACCTAAGAAAGTAGGACATATAAGTATACGGGCAGTTGACAGCGCCAAATCCTGATAGCAAAGCCATGAGTGTCACCCCGATCACTCCCACGCGGCTGATGAGCTGCTCTATAGACAGGATTCCTGAGAGGAAAAACACAGCGTCAGTAGCTGGTTGCTCTCTTTGGTCAGCTCTACACTCGGGTGCCTTCACAGAGCAACAAACTCATGCAGGTACTAATGAAGGTGAATGTCTTCCCACTACAACTGGCTACAAGCAATTAGAAGCCAGTATCGGCAAGGGCTACAAAAAGGAAGAGATGGAATATCTCCCACAGAAGGCATGCTAGCAGGCTTCAAAACAGGGATGGGAAATTCAGGATAAGAAGCTGAAGAGAAATTCGGAGGGGACTAGCACTTGCCTTCCACTTCTAAGATTAGTGATTGGACTTTGCTGAGGAAGACATATGGACCACCTACCAGTTACCAACCTACTCTACCAGGTTATCTTTCATAAAGCCACTTCTGCAATAATCAGAAACTTGTTTGTTACCAAGCAAGTTACTCCTGGCAAACAGGCCCAAGCTTTCTGGGCCTTAGATGAGAAGCTCAGTGCCACTGATGATTAGGAGTGACCCCTCCAGACCAGATTCAACCAGTGCTCATAGGACAACAGTGTTATAATGGCAAGCGAAGATTTTGCTTCTCCCAGATGTTCAATTCATTTGGAGATGAGCACGGGCTTTTGGGGTATTGCACGAAAGCATCAAGTGAACTCTAAAAACATATATTCACACAATGCTTGCCCAAACACCAAGCTTATGCCATCACCAGTTCCAAGGACTGAGGTCACACATACCCCTCCCAGCCATTTAATCAGCCCGTCTTCTCCGGGTGCAGTGCCATATGCTATGAAACACCTCTCATTTTTTAGGGAGCTAGTTATGGAGCAGCTGCCACACGCAGCACATTTGTAGCTTAAATGACTGCAAAGTTGAGATGGCCAAGTGCCAAGCTGCATTTCATGCTTCAGAGGAGGGGAATAAATGATGAAAACAAGGCAAATGGGCTTCACAAAGGGAGGCTGAGACACCCAGTCATGTGCAGCTGCAAAGAGATTTGCACCAGCTACAGAATGTGCTACAATATACTGGCCTTTTCCCCCCATACAGCCAGAGAGCAGCAGTTAAAACAGAGGTGCCTTCAAAATGACACTTCATTCCACTGTTTAAAGTAATGCCCCCCAATAACACTCACAACATCCCTACACTCGTAGTCAGAAACAAGAAATGAATGTTTTATAAGCTCAGATGAAGGGTAGGAGTTTTAACTTGGCAACTAGTAACTATCTGAGTAGTATCTGATTCCCTTCTTCCCACTAAGGGCTCTCAGCTCAGGTGCACAAAGCCCTGCTAAACACACTGAAGTCAGTGGAGTCTTGACCTGGCGCGTGCATTTCCCAGCTGCAGCACTGTACCACCCCACAGCACCCTCAAAGCAGATTCTCAGAGATCTTCAGTCAGTTACCAACACAGATATTTTCAACAATCTGAGTAAAAATTGAATTGGAAAAGTGAATTTCCCCAGCTTAGAACAAGACACAATGCACATGGTACCAATCTCTGCTGGGTCCAAACTAATCCAGGTCCATACAAGTATCCTTTCCTTATAAACACTCTAATGTCCAAGAGGGCAATGCAGAGATACCCAAGCCAATTTTGTTTACGAATGGAATTTTGTTTCCAGCAGTACTTTAACTACATTCTCGTGCCACACAGCTGTATTGCTTCCGGGCTCTGAAAGTGCCTGAAACTAACCCAAGTTAACAAGCACCATCAGGCACATGGTTGCCTCTCGTGTTCTCTTCCCCGGCACATTTTCTCAGCTGGACAAAATTCTACAGTTAGCTGATACAATTTTGGTTGCAAAACAAGGTAAGAATCTGATAGACAGAAATCGTTAACAATTTCTTCTTAGCAAGTCTGCTACAGTCTTCAAGAAGCAACGTGTAGTGAATAAAAATGGTGAACAACTTTTCACCACAAAACATCATATATTTTTATGACTACCCTTAATCTCCACCAGAAATATGTTGTGCTCTCATACCCTAGGTTCACTGACTTCCTTAAAGTTTTCCTGTGGTATGGGAAAAGAACTAACCCAAGTAATTTGTGGATATCCAGTCATTTCTGTCTGCCTGACAATTCTGGTTTCTAGATTTTTCACAGCAGACCCAGTTGCAAACAAACAGCTGCTTTCCAAAATCCCAACTGTAGGGCTGGGAAAACAGCACAAATGTAACAGCAAGATAATACAATCTACTTTCAGAAGGAAATGAAACTCACCATGTTTTGGGCTGAGTATAGGAAATGGATCCCCCAATTTCCAGAAGAAATACATGAATGTCAGCCACAGGACACAAGCAAAAAGCAGTTTCTGTCTGTGCACTGATGGAGAGAAGAAAAGGATTTTAAAGAAGTTCTTCCTTCAGAGTTCCCTTCAAGCTCAAAAAATCGCCCCGTTTTCCCCAAGGCTGCTGTGAGTACAGGTGATCAAAACAGATGCCACTTGACAGAGCTCACTTCTTACAGAACTCACTGTTTGATACACATCACCTTTTATTAAGGTATAACACAGAGCTACCCAACCTTGAGATATGCAAGGGCTTTTCCCCAAGGCAGTACAAAGGGCTGCACTATGAAGAGGGAGATGCTCTCCTGTATCTTTCTTGTGCAACCCTGAACATGACGGGGAAATTTCATCTTGTCAAAACTAAACATTTAGTACGCTCTATCTCAACATCTCTTCATATAAAGGAGAGAGGAGCATCAGTAACTCAAAGGTAAGTGAACATTAGCACACAGAAGAGGCCTTATCCAGACAGCAATCAGCAAAACAGCACGGGCAGTTTACTGAGCTTCTCTGACTGTCTCTTCTGTCTCTTGGCCAAGGGCTCCAAGGTTCGCCTGCAAGCTTAAGAATCCAAGGACCAAGTTCCAATAACATTACTCAAAAGCATCCATATTTCTCAAAACCGAGACAAGTAACATCTATTAGTATCAGGCAGAGTATTTCCTAACTGCTCAAGTAACAGTTAAAGCATTAAGTTTTAGGAGTTGTGTAGTCAGAACAAATCAGAGATAAATAGGATAGATGGTAGATACAGAAATGATGAAAAACATCCCTTAAAAAAGTTCCTTTTCCCTTTTATACATAAAATTAGTAGCCCCCTGAATAAAGTAAGTACTCACATAATCTGATGTTGCTCACAACAAAGTAGCCAATGTAGAAGGGTACCATGAAGACCAGGATGAGCAGAATGACAAAAAGATTGAGCTTCCAGTGAAAATATCGAGAGCTAAAACAAAGTAAAAATACTACTCAGTATGCAATGAAAATTCAAGAAATTTCTCTTAAAGGTAATCACATCTTAGTGCAACACTTCCAATTACATCACACATTTGATAACACTGGTCTCACATCAGCATACAAAATATTAGGGATTTTTGTTTTGTTTTTAAATATGATACAGAGATCAAGAATGTGTTGACTACCCAGAAAAAGCCATAGCAGACTATTTTATAAAACGCTCTATTTTCTAGTCATTAATGTTGGCTCTAATACATGACACATGATGTACTGTTCAACCAGATGAACAGTAAATCAAAATCAGTGATCAACAATAATTTATTTGGAATTTAGTTGCTGAGTCAGAAGAATTCAATTCAAATCAAAAAGACAAAAAGAATTTAAGCACTCCCAACTCAACATGTTTTATTTCCAAGTGAATTATATCAAGTGTATACTCTTGCATTACATAACAAGAGTTTAAATATCCATATATATGAAAGCATATGCATCAAAACATTCCAAAATTTTGAAATATTAGTCAACACTCCTCTGATTAAAACAGACTGACCAAATTCAAAGCTTAACATCTGGGTTGAATTCATGTTTTCAGCTGGCTTTAATGTTAGGCTGGCTTGTTAATTAAAAAAAAAAAAATAAAAATAAAAATAAAAAATAAAAGTTCCATCCACAATCCCAATACATATCCTGTTTATGCCTTGGAAAAAAACAAAAATAAAACAAAAAAATAAAATAAACCAAAAAACCCCACAAACTTCTGAGGATCCCTATCACTTCTCCCTAGGTAAGTTAGAGACAGACACCATTGATGTCCTGCCCTGCAGTAAAAAGTACAAAGACATTCTCCTCAGCGATCTCTCTGGCTGCAAGCTCTACAGGTTAGTAGCACACTGTCTGAACTAACATTACCTTTTATCAGTTTTTAACTTCTTCTCTTTCAATTCCTTTGACTGCTCTCTTATTCCAGTATGACGAGAGAAGATAAATAGGAAATCCAGCCAACCTCTGCATGTTTCTGTTCTATCTTCTCTTTCCTACTGATTTCTGAAGTAGACAGTTTTTAACATCCTCTTTATGTTATGTTATGTGTAAAAGCCCTCACCCCACGTCAAGGGAGAACGTGCCTTTGATTCACAAATGCTGTATTATTATCGAAGTACAGTTTTTACTCCACAATTACCTTCACATCTTATTCTCTGCTTTGACCACTACAGAAAAACTAGTGCTTGTAGTCCTTAACATCCTAAAAGTGCTCTTCAGCATGATCAAAAGCTTAACAAAACTCCCATAAGCGAAACCATCTTTTCATTTCATAAATGGGGAAAGTCAAAGGCTAAAGCCTCGGCCTAAGGCCCTGGGCCACATTAACGGCAACTGCATGGAAAATCAGAAGCTTCTGGCTTCCAGTCTCATGTTTTGTTCCATAAACGAAGCCTGCTGCTCCGGTGTCACCACTGAGACACTGACGATTCTCCCCACACAATTTCCACGCCCAGCGATTAACCTCTCTTCTTTTGGAGGTTGGGCTGAAGCTGCTGCAGAACACGCGGCAGATTCATCCTCTGCTGAGCTCGCGCACTCACCTGCTATTCAGCACTCCCAAAATCTCAAAGATTATGAGTTCAAACATGGTACAAGAAAAGGCAAAAGTCACGGAGAAGATCACCTGCACAACATACTGCCGCACCTGTAGGGGAGCAAACAAGCCAGAGACATTGGTCATTTCTGTTCAAAGAACAGCGCCCAGATAAGCCCCAGCTAAAGACCACAAACCACTAGGTAGAGCAGCGAACAGTTGGGTCTCTTGCTTAAAGCCACAAAATGGGAATAAACCAAGAGACTGTTAGAAACCAGAAGGCAAACTCCTAAGTTGCTCAGCATGCCACTGACTGCAGCTATCATCACCTTTAACATAGGCCTCCTGCAGAAGGCCTGTCAAGCATGCAGCACGGGACGGCAACCCGGCTAACAAGGACCTGCTGCTAACACAGCTCTGCAATCCTTGCCACAGAATCAGAAACGTGGTCGAAAATGGAACATGGAATAAAACTGAATTTGGTTTCCACTTAAGTTACCTCTGGCCTAGACTATCTTTCCTCACATCCCTTTTGATGTAAGGGAACAGGGCACTTCTATCCCATCTGATTCCCACAAACGATTCAGCCAGAATAAACACACTTCTCTGAGTTTAAACATAACCATTATTTTGTCTCAGAAATTTTGGAGTTACATAAGGCAAGTTTATTCAAGCAAAAGGAAGTCACAATATCCTATTATCCCTCTCCTTCTCCACCTGATTTTTATTTAACAGTATTCAACAGAGCAACTTTCACCACAGACCCAGAAAACAATTCTCCTAGGTATCTAGCAGTCTTTTAAGTGTAAACACAAGAGGAAATGAAAAAGAAAACTATAAAGACAAACAGTAAACAGAGCTTAAAGAAAAAAAAAAGTCCAGAAGCGTTTTTAAAACATTGCAATAATTAGAGTAATCTTTAAGATAAGAAATTGTGGTGCAAGGCCCCTTCTCACCTCATAATCCTTGAAGAGTTGGCGCATGAAGAATAGCCATCCAAATCCAAAGAAGAGCACCTGCACAAAAGATGGAGCAGTTAGCATTTGTATCCAGCAACTTGCCAAATATAAAGCTGCTTTACTACTGACTGTACATGAAAGAAACGGAATAGAGATGGGCCAAAACATCTAAACCCCACAGAAGTTTAAACTTGTCATCACACTATGAAGAGAAGAATATATATTTAAATATTTAAGTGTAGTGGACATGGAAGATTTCTGGACCTACCAAAGATCCAAACAAGAGATTCTATTTCTATATTATCAAGTCTCTAATATGTAGGAAAAAAAAGAGCTTATTCTTTTACAGGAAACACAGAAAAAAGGCATAAAAAAATACTTGGATATCCCTAGTGCAAATACCTTCTAGGGATGTGCAGATGTTAAAAAATATGGTATTTCCTTAAGACTAGAGGTGCATTTGATTTTTCCAGAGATGTCTAAATACTCAGCCTGGTTACATTCTGACATAACTTTTTACACTGAAATTGCTTTTCATCACTGGTTTAAACAAAGAAACGATTGAGGAAACTTGATCAAAATTTCTGGTTACCCATCTACAGCTAGAAAAAGGCCCTTTGGTTGCGAAGCCTTCGAAAGAGAGTTACTAGTATAATACTGAAGAAGAGGTGTAATATATAAAGGAACGTAAGAAAAGAGAATTCAGAAGTAATCTTAAGGATAAATATGTATGTATATATGTATGTATGTATTTTATAGGTTGCTTTGATGTATTGTATTTCAAAAAGTACAGAACAGTGTGTCTATCCAGAGCATACGGAAAATGCCAGTGCACCCTGGCCCCAACACGGGAGTCACTATGGGCAATTCCACCATGCGTGACCAGTAACTGTGGATCTCAGCAGTGCCAGAGGTGACAGAAGACAATCTACAGAGCAGGAACATCTGGAAGCCTAGGGAAGGAAGAACAAACATGTTTCTCTGGAAAGCAGAACTGGAGTCTGAATGAAGGCTAGTGATGGATTATAGACAGCAGAACTTGGTCAAGGAGAACTTTAGACTTTAGAGGTCAAGGAGAACTAAGACTTTAAGAGACAGCAAAAGATAAAGATATGACATTCCATAAACATCCTCTCTACTGGCCATAAGTCACATAATGATAGGCAAGTGATATTTACATAAAATAAATTCAAAACTATCAGTTGGAAGGAGGAAAAAGGAGAGTACCTTCTCAAAAGTAATTAAAAAAAAAAAAAAGGTGAAGAAAGACATTATGATAGAACCACGTACACTAACGACACAGAAAATTACACATGAATATGACAGCTTCATTCTATTAGGGGCGGTACAAAAGCATGGAAAGACATTGTGTTGAGAGATCACACCCTAAAACACATCAAGGGAATGTGACACGTTCATTAAAAAAAAATAGTAGAATGTTTGACAATTATATGCAACAGTTTATAGATCCAACTTGATACTTCTGAAGGTGACTGGAAGATGAAAAGCTGCCACCACAAACAAAAGAAAAGCAATTAGAGAAGTTAGATCCTGCAATGCAAAGCAAACATCGGGAAAGCTTTTGTTCCGGAAGAACCATTACCAGGATCAAAGCCACACTCAAACTGAACAGCTGAGTGCAAAACAGCATGTTAGAATCAAAACCCAAATCTTTAACAAAGAGGGAGGAAATTTTCAACAAATAATAGGAAACTGCATCTCTAAGAAACATCCAAAAGGTTTTCTCCTGAAAACCTCAAGAAAACTACACAAGAGTTCAAGCTGCAGTCTGCACAAGACATGAAAACCCGGTTAGGCAGGGAAAGGCCACATTTCCACATCCCAGGTGGGGAAAGGCCACGTTGCCACATCCCAGGTGGGGAAAGGCCACGTTTCCTCATCCTGGGTTACCCAGCCCAGCTTTCACACCAGCTCTGAAGCTTATCAGATCCCTCTGGGATCCAGTTCAGCTCACCAACGGGCAGAAAAATAACTAGTGGAGACAGCACAAGAAAGGCGCAGGACCCTGCCATACGGAGCACGAAGAGCAGGCCGGAGGGGAGCAGGCCTGAGGAGAGGGGCACCTTTCCCCCTTGGCCACAACAAGGAGCGGGACCCCCTCAGATGCCCACACGGGAAGGAAGGGCCACTTAAGCCCTAAGGGCCACTTAAGATGCCACTTAACGGGGCGGCAAGGAAGCGGGGAAGGCCAGGACAAACATGGTAACGTGGTAATGAAGAAGGGCAGAGTGTTTCCACTCACAGAAAAACCGTCGTTTTCAAGGGTACGGGGACCACAACCCCCTCGGTCTGCAACGGTATGGGCCGGTTACCACAGCCAGGGACTTAGCTTTAATTCCGCGTGCCTAAAAGCAGGGGCAGCCGCCGGGCAGCTGGGAGGGGCGGCAGGAGGCAGGGGCGTCCCGGAGCCGCGGGCTCGCAGAGGGCTCCGCGGCCCCAACACGCGCGCCCCTCACACCGGCCCCGGCAGCCGCGGCGGCCCCGGCCCGGCC
>JAVCKT010000477.1:0-16847 GCA_032273925.1 Rhynchotus rufescens | reverse complement strand
TGGGGTTATTCCTTCCCAGGTGCAGGACCCTGCACTTGTCCTTATTGAACCTCATGAGGTTCCTCTCTGCCCAACCCAACAGCCTGTCCAGGTCCCTCTGGATGGCAGCACAGCCCTCCAGAGTGTCAGCCACTCCACCAGCTTGGTGTCATCTGCACTGTTGCTCAGGGTGCACTCAGTGCCCTCGTCCAGGTCATTGATGAACGAATTGAACAGCACCGGGTCCATTACTGATCTCTGAGGAACTTATTTAGGGCTAAACATACTATGCACCGGTTTAAATTGCAAAGTGAGTCACCTACACCTTCAAAACAAAAATATCTCTTCATACAGAGAAGTATTTACTGTATTGCTTCAGTTCCAGTCATATATAAACGGACTGTTTTCTTGGTATTTAATTCAAAGTCTTCCTCCTAGTAGCCTGTGTTCTCCTGAAAAGTTAATTTCTGCTACTTTTCTCTTCTCTGATTAAACATGCTACGGAAGAAATGCATGAATGCAAATTAAAAATGAAGCTGATAAGATTCTGGACTTGTTTTGTATGCATTGAAATGAAATAAAATGTTAAAGTTTTGGCTTATTCAGAATTAATTTCTCAAAAAGTCAATCATTAAGACTTTTTTTTTATTCTTTCTCCTTTATTTGTGTAATTTCTTCCTGTTTTTTAAATAAAGCAATATTATGTGTATACAAATAAGTAAGAAGAAACTATTTTTCTAGCACTCAAGTCAACAGGCATGGAAATACTGCTTCCATACTATCAAACTCTCTCACCTCCTAAAAGACTAATCTTATACAAGTTGCCTATTTAGAAAGGAAATGGCTACCTTTACCCTGGTGAACCTTTAGTTGTGTCTGGGAGTTGTTTAGAAGCATGCAATTTGGCCACGACAGTGTGAGAAATTACTATAAAAAATGTAGCGATATGGACAATCAGATTCCATCTCCTATATATAATGCCTAAACCTGCTTGCTAACAGAGAGATAGCTATTGAATCTAAAGTATCTTGTGATCAGAATGCCATATGTATAATTTATTCAATAAAAGGTAAAAAAAAAAAAAGCATTTTTGTGAGTGTTGAAGTTTCCAGTCATCAGAATGAAATTTCTTTTTCTCTTATTCTTTCTCCTTTTACATTCTTTCCTCTATCTTTATTCTCTTTCCTACTCTTCCCTTCGTTTCCCTTCCTTTTTTTTCTCTACTTTTTTTTCCTCTCCTTTTCCCCCTCCATTAAAAAATCTTCCTTGCATTTTTTCTTTTACTTGTTCTTTCACTTCCTTATATCTTTCTGTCCTTCTCCAATATCTCCTTAAAATGAATAGTTAGAAAATGTGGAAAGTTTTTTTTTTTTTTTTCCTGTTCCAGGACCAGATTTCACCCTGAAAAGTCAGGAGCATTTTAATTTTCAGCTTGTCAGTCTGTAGAGGCCAAATGCCTAGAGTTAGAAATTACAGTAATATTCAAAGTCAGAGGGGCTGAGTGATGACAAGACATAGGGCTGAAAGCTGAATTCTGCAGAGGACTCTGCCATATGCTTACTCTGTGAACTTGAAAACTATAGTCATCCTATTCTATGCTTCCTAAACTCACAGACCTGAATTACACATGAACAATTAAGATTATGTTGGAATGTAAAACTTACAGAGTTTTATTTATACATCTACTTTACTTTTTTTGTCCCATTTATTATGCATAAATTAGGACTTTCAAAATTATGTCAGTTATAGTACGACCCCTTTACATAAGAGATCTTTTGTTTCCCTTTTTTTAGTTTTGTTTCATCATAGGGTTGCATATCAAATAAGTCAGATTTTCATTGCAGTTCTTTTGATCCTGAAACTTATGCCTCAGCTGAAGGAAAATTTATATGGAATAATTATTTACATTTTGAAAAAAGATGACAAACTTTTCACAATGACAGAGATAAGAGAAGCAAAGTATAGCGACACAAGAGCAAATTATTGCCAGTTAGAAGTCAAACGCTGAAATTTTATAATCTGCTGCAGCCAGCTGATTCTCTGGAGCCTCCTTTCTCTCTGGCTGTCATGTCTGCTTCAGAGCTCGTGTTTTATGTTTGCTCTTGTTGCTGCTCTGTTGGTTGACCAAATCGAAAGATAAATGAAGTATTAAGAAAGCAAGAGCAGCTGAGCCACTGGTTTCATTAGAGTGCTCTGGGACCATCTTCAGCTTTTGATAAGACTGCCACAGCTTGTGATTGCATCTCATAACTGTTTCTTAGTTACCACTCACAATCAAAGTCAGAATAGAGGAATTCTGGGAAAGTGAGATAATGACCTTGGCAAGTGTCTAGGAACAGAACTGAGAAATTATTTACAGCACTTGCCTTCAAGGGATAATTTGGCAATAGAACTACAAAGCAGGTTTGTGTGGGCAATGCTGAAATTAGTAATAGACTTTTAAATATTAAAGTCTCCTAAAAATAACTGCAGATGGAATAAGGGAGAACAACCTCTGGGACCTATTTTCCACCTCAGCTGGCAACACACAATTCTTGCTTTAATAACAAAAGACATCCTATTAAATTACATTAGGGTGAGTCTGTTGCTTAGTGCAAGTGTCAGGTTGGCAGTGTTGCTAATACCTACTGTAGCCACACATGTTGTTATGAAAGCCAGCCAATATTTCAGGAGAAATGACATGCATGTATTATCTCCCAGTGTTCTGAGAGTGTTTAATTAAATTTAAGAGATGTAAAAATAACTAGATATATCTTATATTATTCATGTATAGGTAGGCATATGCAACAACATTCGAGAATTGACCCTTCAAATCAGGACGCAGGAATGAAAGACAGCAATAAACTGTAATGACTATTTGGTTTCTCAGACTGTGATTGTGTATCAATCACAACACCACCTACTAATCCACTGTATGTGCAGCACATTCCATTTTACACCAAATTAAGTACCCTCATCCACAGTTTGTTAATAAACTATATGGAAAATTTTAACAGATTTAGACATTTATATTGAAATAAACCATGTGGGCATAATGTTTTTGGACTACAATGTCTTTCTCAAAAAAAAAAAAAAAAAAGGCACCAAAAAAGCAGTCTTTCAATGTAGCATTTAGTGTATATTAAAACTTGTATAATTATTTGAAGTTTAGCAATACCTATCTACAGTGGCATATCAGGTGAGGGAAGATTGCAACACAGAGCATTGAGTGTGATATTAAGAGGCAAATAAAAGGCACTATAATGAACATATACTGTAAAAATATGTGCTCTTCATATTCAAAATTTGTTATAGACCGTGAAGTACTAAAAAGGGATCATTAGAGTTCCAATAAAAAGTGCCTTTTTAAGTATGGCAATAAGAGTCATCCATTTCCATCAGAATTAGCATTAACTCCAGCTGTCCTTGTTCTAAGAATGTTATGGTGTGTGCAGGGACTCTGGCTCAAAGGAGACAAAATTCTCCCAAAGAAACTTGCATACTTTTTTCATCAGTCTTTATACATAAACTCTGTACAGAGAAAAGTGAAAAAAAAGTTACAAAGTGCAAGGTGGATCTCAAACATGATTTGCTGTTCTTGTCTTAATAAGGATTTTTAAGTGCAGGTGTTTTTGTCTTATTTTCCCTTTTGTTCATCATAACAAAGACCTGGCATTTTACTAATAGGTTATTCAAAAGAGCACCTTGTATCTGAACTGATCAAACAATGTATATATGAGAGGTGGTACTGTTTCCACCTGTTCATCTTCCTTATGAAACACTTGTGATCTCTAGTTATTTGGTTATTAATTGTAATTGCTCAAAGGGTTTCTAATGTACCTTTCACGGATAGGATTTATTATCATACTGGATCACATCATGTGTGCAGCTATTTAGTTACATGATAAAAATATATTTCTGGCTGAAATCTAGCCTCCATGACTACAAGAGAAGGACAGAGTAACAAATATTGCAGAATATGGGGAGAAATGTGTATGCTATTACACAGGCTTCTTCTCCATATTTTTATAAACAAAGAATAGCAGATGACCCCTCTTTTCTCTTTCATGTCCCAAAGGTTCACTTTATTAGTGCTGCTTGGGTTTGTTTCACCATTTCTGGAAGAAATTACTCCTGCCTATTCTCTGCATAACATCTGAATAGGATCCAGCAGAGTGAGATGAAAGCCATAGAGTGCCTTTGACTTAAAACTGAGTGGACTTCAAATATCACATTGCTACTAAGAATCGTTTGTCAGAATATCATCAAGTCTGAACATCATCAAGTCAGAACAGGTCCCCTGAAAATAATATTCACTTAAAATAAATAATTTACTCAATACCAATTCTTTTTTTAATTTCTTTAAAGTTTTTCAGGTCTTTAGGTTACATGTGCTCAAATATTGTTCCCCTCCTTACTCTGAAATGAAAGGTGAAATCTTCAGCTACTGCAGATAGGTATTCATTGATTTTTGTAGGACTGTAATAATTAATATTAAATACTTGCAAGGATATTTTTAAAGATTTCCTGGTGTACATATCTCATAAAGATTCTCATCTAATGCAAAACAATAAAAACCAGGGCTTTGAGGGACTCCCAAGGCTTAGGGTTTTCATAAGGACTATCTACCCTGCACAACTTTCATTCAACTTTACGCTGTCAAATTCCTCTAGTAATTTCATGTTCATACACTCAGGTTATGAACATAGCCAATCATGTGTGAATATCAGGGATTCAAGTGAATTAAAAGCTCTTTGACAAACAGTCATACAAGCAAACAGCAGTACAAATGTCCATGATGAAATTCAGAATGAAAAGAGTACAAGGGTAAAGCTTAATTTCACAGCTCATTGAAGTCACTGAGAGCCTTTCCAGTGAAACCAACAGATTTGTTTAAAGGAAATATTATAGGAGCACTCAAATATGACCCAACAGCTGTAGAACTTTACTCATTGTAGAATGATAGTTAGATAGATAAAATATATATTTGTGGAACAACTATACAAGGTTATGAGCATGAACAAGTTATCAGGGGATAATGAACAATGTATTAGTCATTCCGTAGTAACATATCCTTATCCTGAAGTAAATGAAAGTTTATATGATATGTTATATTCCTTAAATGAAATGAGAATAAACTTATACCAAAATGGACAGAAGATAAATATACGACTCACACAATCTATTTTACTTGTCTTGACTAACAGCAGCTTAAATCTTGAAGTCTTGTTTTGAAGTTTTTGGATATTCAAATTTATGTTTGGTGACATCATATGCCTAGATCAAATTTACTGTTGTTGAGACCGAGGATGAAGGAAGCACTTGGAAAATAAACCATCATGCAACTGAGATCCAGGCTTTTATAAACAATTGCAGGACTTTGAAATCACTGAGAAAGAAAAGGAAAAAAAAATGCAGCTGGCTCATTAATTAAACTATAATTATAATAATTTATTATTATAAACTGAAAAACAGAGCTTACCAATCTCACATGTTAACCATCACCCTACCACGCTTTCCAAAGTTCAGCCATGATAACGGCAAAAGTTGTTTTTACAAAAAAAAGCAATGACTACGGAGTGCTCTATATTTTTGTAAGCTGCATTGTCTTAAATCAGTAAACATGTGATTTGCATCGTCTCACAAGGTCAGTTTCAGATTCTGTTCCATTTGTTTCATTTCCTTCTAGAAATATCCTGCATATCCAAGTGCCTATAGGCCATCACTGACTCTTTGAATCCAGACAGAATATCAAAAAAGGCAAAATAAATAAATTAATTAATAAATAAAAACTCTACAGAAAATGAAAGTTACCATACATTATTCTCTTACATTATTGCTTTTTTACAACTGCTTGGAATAAGAAGGTAAATTATTCTCCTGATTAGACTTTGACACAAGTCTATAATCTCATTTCAAACTCTCGATAAAATATTTTTCACTCTTTCCCCTTCCTCTCCAAAGAAAAAACTACATGACATAAACACGTACAAACTAGATGATCTTACTTATCTTTGAATTTGTTCTAACACACAGCATTTGTCAAGAAAATATAATTATTTGCTCTTTATAACAGCAAAATTTATTATAGACATTTTTAACAGTAAAAAATATTTGAGGATTAGTTATGTGTTAATACCAGTGGGAATTATGCAATTGTAATTTGAAAAGAATCTACATCTTATAGTTCTCATTTCTTATTTTAATAAATTATATAGACTGAAAATTCCTTTTATTTTGATAACAGGATACTGGTTATAGCTTAATTATTTCAATAATATTTTGTCCTGTGTAATTCAGTGCAATAATTTACAAAAATGTGCTCTATTATATTATTTCCTGTGGTTTTGTTGAAGTAAGAGGATTTATTAACATATTTATTTTATTACTGGTTATATCTCCAGATTACAAATTTGTTACCATTTTGTTCAACAGTTTTCTTCCAGCTAAGTGAAGCTATACGTAAACAACAAGATATTTTAGATTCATGCATGCATTTAAATATATCCTGATTAAGAAGGGTTAAAAGAAATTTGTGATTAAAACTGGAAGTATTAGACAAGAAACTGAAATAGGTTTCTGAAAAATTTAATTCTATCCCCTTTATTAGCTCTGCAAAACTATGTTAAGGTCTTGCAGTACTCAATTACAGTTGATTGCAAAATACTAGCCAATAGTAATTAAATTGACCTCAACAGATATTTAATGTTGTTCAGCAAATAAAATAGTTAAAACAGAATGAGCAGCAGTGAGCAAAGGAAAATTTTTGGTATGTTGGTATATGTGGACACTGTAAATCAATTTTTATTCAAAACAAATCTCACTAAACTATCATTGTTAAGATGCAAGAACTTATATTTTTAGAGATATCTGCAAGAAAATATGGTGTCAGGAAACATTAGTTCAAGGAATATAAAAAAAAAAAAAGAAAAAAAGAAAAGAAACATTAACTGATAGTAAGCAAATAGCCAATGTGTTTTTTGTTATGAAAAAGATATGTATAAACTCCACTGTTTTCAGGAAAGTGTAAGTACTGAAGCCACCAGCAGTGAGTGAGAGAAAGAAGCAGAAAATGCTTTTGCTGGTGAGTAGGTAAATGCACCATGTTTTGGATCCCTAATGCTGTGAAGACTAGCCACTGTGTGCTGAGTATTTTGTTCTGGTCATAATACTGCATGTTGGTAAAAGATATTTGATCAAAGCAAAGTAAAGAATTTGAGAAAGAATATCTCCCAAACAAAATTATCTTATAGGTGTTATTTTTTGTGAAAAAAAAAAAAAGTCCATGACACAGAAAATACGTTTTAAACATATAAAAGGCAACCAACATATGTAACTATGAAACAGAAGGAAAATATAGGACTAAATTATAGTGCTACATCAATTTGCTCTGAATGTGACATTTCACTGCAAGAACATTGATAAAGCATTGACCTTTCTTTCTAAATATATTTCTCAAAATGCAGAATTCCATGTAAACATACGGCGATAAAAATGTAAGAGATGTGTGTTGTCACGTTCACCATAACAAAAATTGTTCAAAGCACTGCCCCCCTTAGAAGAAACCTTTATTTGTTTCTGTGCAGGCAAGAAGCATACTATACACACAAGTATATAAAACTAAGAATTTGTTTAGCATATGTAAAATCTTAAAACTCTAATTCAAGACTCATTATTAGTCTAATTATTACAGAAAATTCTAATTTTCTGTAGTAATTTTCTTAATTATTACAGAAAAAAAAGATGAAAGAACGATAATGCATGAACACTTAATCTGATAAAGTCCTAATAATATTAAACACAGCTAAAATTATAACATGCACACCTCTTAGTTCCTCCTCCTTTTCTTGTTGTTTTGCCCAACCGTCTTCTGCAACTCTGTGTCCTTAGGCTGGGAGTTTAATTCTGCTGCTGGTCGTGGGCGGTATTGCAAGGAGTAGCCTGAACCCAGACAATACAAATGTAATGTCAATTTTAACAAGTTGTACCACAGCATAAAGGTTTAGGTAGAACCATTACTCATATCACAGTACTTTCCTAGGAAACCATAATTAGCACTGGTTGGAGTAATTAAGAACTTAAAGAGAATTTCTGAGTAGCATCAACACCTCAACATGCCCAGGGCTCATTAACATCTGAGATTATTTCTCTAAGCCTGTGAGGGAGGAAGAAGAAAGGCATTTTCTTGATCTGTGTGAAAACGTCACCCAAGGCTAAGAAGTTTAATGCCCCAGACTAATGTTCTCCTAGAATCAGTTACAGCCAGCTAGATTCTTGTTAGCGATGTTAGCATTCCCTAGATTTGTTCCTGTAACACATGTCATTACACAATTCTATAATGGAAAATCCAATCATCTGTTCATGCTGAATATTTTGTTTTCATATGAATATAAGAAAAGGGAAGCCACGGGCTGTGAAAATCCTCTTTGTCACCTATGACATTGATCAATAACTTATGACTTATTCAAGGAGATAAAGTCCTTTTAATGCTTAAATATCTCTAATGATCTAAAGTTACTGTAATTGGAATGTAAATAAGCCTTTTTTAAACAATGCTAAGTACTAATTGTTAAATACATAGGTATAGATTATAGATATTCTTTTCTTCCTTCAATTTATTTATGTTTCACAACTTGTGCAGTTATTCATGAGATTTCTCTGAAGACCAGAACAACTGAAGGGCTCTTATGTGAACAGGTTATAATGGGATGGCAGCAAGTGCTGTGTCCCTAGGGCTGGCTATGAATCATACAAACAACTTTGGAGTAAATTGGCAAATGCTTGCAAAACAGTTACACAACGAGAAGAGCAACTGTAATTCCAAATCAGAAGGAACATGCAATACCTTTCTGGGAACATGGATGAAAGTACTTGCAGGGGTATTAAATAGTCAAGCATTAGCATATTGTCACAGATCTACTACTAAACAGTTATCATAACCTGATTTAGTCCTGTTATGTGGGTGAGCATGAAGAGTCTGTAATCTCAGATGAATATATAAATTGTTAAACATATAACATATAAATAAATGTATATATAATATAATTATATTATATATAAATGATGAACTGCCATCCACATATTTGCTAACAGTATGGATGTTAGCATACTGTTCTAAAACAGCATTGAGAGTTAGCAATGTAGAAAGAAAGAATGTGAGAGGGAGGATAAATGTCGAAAAGGAGAGATTATGGACTAAACACAGGAAATAGTAATGTAAAATGAGAGAGCCAACAGATCTATATGATAATGATAAGGCAAGCTTGGATAGCAGGAAAATAATGGAAAAATCTTCACATGATAAATATCTATAACTGTTTGGAATTTTCTTTCCTGTCAAAAGAACATTGGAAAAAGCATTCTACTTCTAAGAATTAAAGGACAGTTGAACATTGTATACATACCATTAACATTCATTTTTAAATGAGTAAAGCAAAGCTGTTCTTATAAACTGGAAAATATGGAAATATACATTGCTCAAGAACATTTGCTAATTCACCGCAAATAAGAGGTTTTAGAGCAAGGTATTAAATCCACTCAAAGTCTTATATAAAAAATTATGTGCACTATGTAATATACCAATTTCCCATTGATAGGCACATATGTACAGGTAGAAATGACTAAGACTTTAAAATGATGAGGAAACATAATAACAAACATTCATGCATAGAAAATATAGAGTTTACTTTTCTCTTCTCTTCTCTTCTCTTCTCTTCTCTTCTCTTCTCTTCTCTTCTCTTCTCTTCTCTTCTCTTCTCTTCTCTTCTCTCCTTTTTTTTCTGTTAATTAAAGCTGTCTGTACACACATATGCCACATACACATATGAAATGCCAGAGGGAGACAAAATAGGTTGTGACTATAATCATGTCTGAAATCACTCTAATAGAGGACTCTAGAGATAACTGACTTATCTTGATATGTTCATGTTAACAAATCTTTTCTCAGGTAGTCTCTAAGTTCTATCAAGTGGCCTAGACTCGGTGTTAGCAACCGGGTAAGTAACCATGTTTGCACGGTCAGCCACTCACACATGGCATATAAAAGCATATAAATTACTTAAATGCATAGCACTCAGAAATAACATGCTATGGTTGAGCATTTATTTATTTATTTATTTATTTATTTATTTATTTTCAACTAGGGGTGGAGAGAATGACTAAGACAGCAAAATGAACTCAGATTTCTGCTGAGAGTTGGGAATTTTGGCAAGTGCCCTGAGATCATAAATGGTGCAATGAACTTGAGAGTGCTATGAATAGAGCTGTAAGCACCCTGTCACTTACTGCTTTCTATTAGAGGTTCCATACTTATTTCACCGGCTCCCATTACACTTGAAAAGAAAATATTGATTTTACTACAAGCGATTTAGTGTGAGCTAAATACAAATATTTTGTGACCATACTATTTACATATTAAAAAGCTAAGTCAGATACTTAACTTTCCATCAAGAACATCTGCCACACATTCTGTCTCAGTAAGACATGGAGAGTGTCTGTAATGCAACACTAAAATTGGATTCATACATCTGTCTGCCAGAGGGAAAGCACCTTCTTGGAGACAGATGAAGCTTCCTTCTAGCTAGCTGGAAGATTTCAGCCTTTCCTATAAAACACATTCAGATAAAAGTTCTCAAACCTGCAGTTTACAAGGGAAATATTAAATCACACTTAAAAGTTGATTGTAAAATATCTAAAAAATATTTTCTTCTAATTTAACTCAGGTATCATTGCATTATCTAACAAAAGAATGTGCAATAACTTCATACTCTGCTCCATAGGTAAACACTTGATGGAAAAAAAGACAACAATTCTGTCAAATAATCGAAAGTCAAGAGAATTTTTTTTTAAAAAGTCCTATTTGAGTAGTCCTATTTGTAAATGTGAAGTTTACATCTTTCATCTCCTATACTCCTGAAAAATGAATTTCTCTGAGAATTTTTGATATCTGCAGGTTATTTTGAGAGTCCTGTATTAGTTATTGTATAAATTTTCCGTATTCAACATGCTAAAAATTTAAACTGTAATTTCTAGTTCATGAAAATTTCATCATAGTTCTATAGATCAAAAAAAATCTGAAGGAACGTCTAAGAAACTTTCAAAATATGGATATTCTTATTCATTTTTTTGTTTGTATATAAGGAAGTTAAAAACAAAATTGCAGATGCATTGAACTTGTACAAACTCTGAACATGCTTCCATGTGGTGGAAAAAAATATGTTTCAAGGAAGGCTTACACCACATTTCTTGTTTGTGCAATTTCACTCATTTAGACAGGACAAGGCTGAGGGGAATCAGAGAACAGAATAAAGAGTGGCCCGTAAGAATCTTGAACTTTGATTTAAATTTTGAGGAAGAGGGAGGACTTAGATGGTCAGTCTTTTTGTGATGGTGTTTTTTTTTTTTTTTTTTCATTTTTTCATTATTTTTAACATTCCAGATACTTTCCAGAATATAATGGCTACTATAGAACTGGTATTTTAATGACTAGCCACTCTATGCTAAGTAAACTATAGTAAAACAGAATGCTGTATTTGTTAAAGAGCAAACTATAGTATATGATTCAAATTAATAACATACTTATGAGTTGAGAAGCTGTTACAGCGTTCTTGCATCTTACCAATGTATTCAATACAGTGTGTTAGTGTCTTTGATGGAAAATAAAAATATGGCTATAAAACGTCTTTGCACTCTTCGGATGAAGCAACTGCCTAGTGACTAGGCATTGAGATCAAAAGAGGTATTCTAGAAATTGAAAGTTACTCAGGATTAGGACTATTTCCAATACTTATTGAATATGAGCTGTGCTAAGGTCTTACTAATCATTTAAATTCAGAGATGCAGTAAAATAATTCAGCTGGAAAAATTAATCTAAAAGATATCTCAAAATGTAACAGTTTCTATTGACTTACTTTTTCATCTCTTGTGTTGACCTTGAATTTTGAATTGACATAAGCAGGAAACTTCTCAGCAAGATTCAGCTCAAGCAGAGCTACATCTGCAGCCTGGGAGTTGGAGATTTATATATACTTGTTTTTGTTTCACTGAAGGCTTTAAGAGATTTTTATCAAAAAATTGCACCGAAGTTCTTAACAAATGCATATTCAAAGATGATGGTAATTCAGTCCTATAGGCAGCTCAAAAAAAAAAAAAAAGAAGGAACAATAAAAAAAAAAATTTGGTACACTCTGATTTACAGCTGAGGACCAGAAGAGATTGCAAGGCAGAAATATTTATTTCAAATATGTTTCAATGATTTTCACTGTCAGCATTATTTTTACAGAGATATTTATAGCTCTATGTCTAAATGTACATAATATGTACACACTTATCTGTATGTTTCTGCACAAACACACAGACATCCCTTATTTCCAGCAATGATAATAAAAAATATAAATTAGCTATTTTCTGATTATTTGGGAAGTATGTCTCATTTTGCAGCTTTTTACATTGCATCAGCAAGAAGCAAAAGTTAAGTAACTCTCATGAGATATTTTATTCTCATGCTTCTGACAATGTTAATGACGTTCATGTAAATTATAATATTAAAAAACTAAACTTTCCAATTGTCGGTGTGATTTGCACTTATGAATATAAATATCAAACTACCAAATAAAGACAAGCAAGTGACTAATAGGTAAATGGACATCATAATTTGGTGCTCTGATTGATATTTTAGGAACGTTGTCACAGAGATCCTTTGTAGTAAACTTTGTTGGATCAAGGTATAATGAACCCACACCACTCTCCTACCCACTGTCTTTCAGCAGTATTTCAGGACTGTTAAACCACTGTACTCTTAAACCATTTCAAGTTGTTTAACAAACAATTCTGCATATTTGAATCAAGACTAAAGAACCAAGTATAGAAAAAATACAGAAATATAATCTGGGTGAAGGTGCATGGGTAGGGTCTTTGTTATTTGATTATATTTGGTTATTTTGGTGAAGAAGTAGATATGCTACCTAGTTATTGGTGAAAGCTTGAAAAAGCAACAAAAGGTCCCTGTGACAGCGAAACACAGGAAAAAATAATCTTGCAATGGCTACATAGTATCATGGTTTCTATTCATTTATCTATCTATTTACCTATCTTTCTATTTGCACCTTATAGGCTTATGAATACACATTCTGATATGAATTGCTTTGGACTCAATTCACTGTAAGAAAAGGTAAGTTAAAAGTAAAAGTTTTCAAATACAAGAATATCATACTAGTGTTAAAAAGGCTTTAGACTAGCATTAAGATGATAGAGACTGTAAGTACTAACCAAAAGTTCCTAAAATACTGAAAGTCTGGTAGAGTGATGACTTCTAGGGTCATCACTCCCACAGTAAAAGGTAAATCACAAGAGCGTTGGCTAAAACCATCTGAAGGTGGATAGGTCAGGAAAGCGGTGCTAGGTTCGGGCTAAGAAAGAGTGGAACCTACCTCTGGATGCAGCATTATCTTGGCTATGTCTGCCATTTCTGTTCCAGATATTTTTGAATTAAATGAGATGAACACAAACCAAATTCATTTATGAAAGTTGGCTTGCTAGTTTCTAAAATATTTCAGAGACTTAGAACTAGCTAAATTTACATAATCTAATCAGTATCAGAGTACGGGTACTGGCAGCTAAAAGCATCCTTATGTCTTTTAAGAATAAAATAAAATGTACTGCACTCCCAACTTCCTTTCCAGTTTAAATTTTGGTAATGCAGATCGTCTGACCTTTGCTTTTTGACTCCTTGAGGGTGTCAGAGGGAAAATGATTTATATAGATTGTTCTTGACTGCTTACTGACTTTGTACTGCTGATTACGCAGCACAGGTTGCATTTCAAGATGTGCATTTAATAATGGAAAAATACCGGGAGTGAACTTTTCATTTGTGTATCTAGCATCTGTCTGCCTTCTCAGAGTAAAAAAATGGGTATGGCCCAAACTGTATATGGATATGGGGAAAAACATTTAATTTTTAATTATCCCAGGTAAATAGCAGATAAAATTACAAACTGAAATCACTCAGGTGTTAACTAACCATAATATGGTATGATAGAAAGAAAAAAAAAAAAAGATAGAAAGAGCGAGCTAGGGAAGAGAGACAAGGGGAAAAGGGAGTATATAGTATCTTTCTGTGACTTCAGCTTAATCTGTGAATAATAAGAAATTGATCTACGGAGATAATTTCTGAACACAAATCAAGGTTCTGAAAATCAGAAATTTAGATAGCTTTGAATCTTCTGAAACATAAATTTGGTTATATTTCCCATCACTGTAGTTATTCTGTTATCATAGCAGCTAATCTACTGCATAGTAGTAATGTTCTGTAGCATTAATAGCTATATCAACAATAACTTTCTAATATCCAAGATTTAGAAGTAATATTGTTTTCTATGCAGTTTTGTGAGATAGTAATCTTGGTTTGGGCCTTTACTATCAGACACTCTGTATCAAACAGACTACACTTATGATTTTGCCAATTATGAAATGTTATGGAAATAGTTTTGGAATATAATGTATAAAATGTGTAAAAAAGTGGAATATTAACATGGTAATTCCAGACTAAGATCTGTGAGCTGACTTATACACTCTTAAGTGTGTTTCTGAAGCATTAAAAAAAAATCAGATCTAGGAATGAGTCAAAATCTTTACCTTAGAACACACAGAACCAACCAGCAGTTGTGTGATGAATATAAATTACCTTAAGTTATCTTGATTTCAAAACTGGTAATTACTTTGTGATTAGAGTACCCTATTCTCATTCAGAGAACAGATGTTTTCACTTATCACCTCCCAATGTGTCTTTACCTTTCCTAAACTCTGTTCTCAGAGAACGGTTAACATGCCTACATGGAAATAATTCAGAATGAGCCCCCAATGTACTCCACAGATAGTGTGAAATCAGCTCATGAAAAATGTAATTCTGCTAGTTCACACTAAGAGAGGTTTCCCTTGTAGTCAGACAATTGGTCATTAAGGACCTTGTTCTGCTACTATTCTGAACTGTATAAAGTGGATAGAATAGAACACTATCTCGATCATACGATTTGTAGTGAATATGGAATGAGTAAAAAAAAAGAAGAAAAAAGAAAAGAAAAAAAAAAACGAAAAAAGTACTGCTCAGTGATAAGGTGAGAGGCAATGAGGACAAACTGAAACATGGGAAATTACACCTGAACAGACACACAAAAAAGTGCTTCTTCATTATGAGACTGGATAAGCAGTGAAACAGGTAGCCCAGAAAGGTTGTGGAGTCTCCATTCCTGAAGATATTAAAAAGCATCTGAACACAATCTGCTCTAAGGAGCCCTGCTTGATTATGAGTTTGGATCAGATCATCTACAGAGATGCTTTCAAACACAAATATTCTGTGCTTATGTGATTAACAGCAGATGAGCCTCAAAACAATGTTTTAAAATATTCACCTATATGTTTTATAAAAATATGAATCGCTAGGCCCTGTTTTTTTTCCACAACTCTCTGTTCATAAAATAAATAAATAAATAATCAATAAGGTCATACTTATATTGCCAGGTTCTTCACAGAGTAAAGTTTATCTCACCATCATAATACATGGGAAGCTAAGCAAATAATTTGCAAGCAGTCAGATCTTTATTAGTTCAATTTCCAACCAATTTTTACAGTCTTCAATTAAAAGCACTACAAATTTGAAATGATATAAACATTCAATAATGAGTTATTACTACATTGCAAAGAATAAAGAATACTTGGGATTTTTTTTTCCCTTAATGTACAGATGTATAAAGTATGTTATTATAATGCAAAAAGAACTAAATGATTTTGCCTGAATATCCAAAATGTGCATTTGGACTCAAGCCAGACATTCAGATTTCTATTCACAGTCAAAAAAAAAAAAAAAAAAAAATCCAATTACAGATTTATTAAGATAAAGAAACAACAAAAAAAAACATAAAAAAAGACTGAATCACAAAAATAAGCATTTCTAAAAATACTAGTGTTTACAATAAAAATTCTGAGGATACAGTTCTGAATGTTTTGCTGCAGTCTTATACATTCATTTGAAATTCAGCTTTTAAAGAAATTAATGTCCTTTTCTTGTCTGGAGTTCATAGTGTGACAGTAATTCTTTATCCTTGTGCTTGCCATCTTGTTCACAATATTTGACAACATTCAGAATTATGAAGTGTATATGCTCCAAGAGAACTTTCAGCTATGTTTAATTTTTACATCTTCTTCATTTACAGGAAATGATGCGTTCACCTCATTAATCCTAAAGCATTTTATAAGTAGTGTACATATCTGTCAGACTTGCAAAACCGTTATAAAAATTGTCATCTTACTGCTATCTGCTTGCTAATTCTCATTGCAGAGATTCAGAGAAACTAAAGACAAAACAGATAAAAGAAGATCCTCCCCCAAAAAAGATAGACAAACAAAAAATTACAGTATAGACTGAGTAGAGAGTGCTCAGTTCTGGGTTTTATAACACTTCCCTTCTCCTCTCTCCTTACTCTACCTTAGATGATGTTCTGTTGGCCTTAGAAACTACAGACACATTCTAGTTATTCATACAGAAATCTATCCAGAGCAGATATCTGCTACAACTCGAAATGCTGGTAGTTAGTTTTGGGTTCACCCTCTTTTCAAGCATTATGAAATGAGAGATAAGTTGAGGCTTCATACAAACTAGTTTCATCAAAACTAAGTTTAATAAAAGACTCTTGATAAGATTTTTTTTCCAGAATTCAGTCCAATGTTCATTTTAATCCATTACTCAGGCTTTCATTGTCACACTACTGCCAAGCACACTAAATTTTTTGTTCCATTTTGCATTCAGGCCTTTCAAGTTCATCTTCATCATGTCCTTATCAATTTAAATACTCCTCTTGTCTGCCTAGTCTAATATCTATAATGTCATTTCCAATAAG
>JAVCKT010000474.1:21796-41380 GCA_032273925.1 Rhynchotus rufescens | reverse complement strand
GTCCCATAAACTGCTGTATGACTCAACCAGATTCAGATGAACTAAAGCCCTGGGTGATGTCCAGGCTTTGCTGCAGCTGATGGCAGCTCTCCCACTGATTTCATCGGGGTGGGATTTCATTTACTATGCTGCTAAATCACTGGAATGCCTTTTATCAATAAGAGCTGTTTGGTCTTGGCTGAAAGGTGCCTTACTGACTTTTAGAGAAGATGAGGGACACCTAATTTAGAAAGACAGAGTAACAAGGAATATGATCGTGCACCCTGTTCTGGCTGCAACAAGTCAGGATTAGGAAGTTATGGTCTGTAGTTGCCTGGCACTGTCCCTTTGCTATCAGATGACTAATAGAGCAGTTAAAAGTCTTTAGCTTAAGCTTAACAGCCTATTTATATGCTGGGATGTGGGCCATGCCTGTCTACGGATTTGTAAAGTAGTAGTCTTGTCTATAGTTGGGCCTGTGGGCACCCTTGGATCTAAATTTAACCATGTGGTCCCTTTTCTCTTGTATAAGAAGGTCTAGGCATTTGCATCCTCCCATTCCCTTATGTCTTCAGAGTAGTTGATGCAGAGCAGCTTCCATGAGATGGAGCTTGCTGATAAGTGAATAGCAAGGGTTTAGATGAAAGGCCTATTTAGCCATTCCTTTTTGCTGCCCTCGATTGAGCGTTGGCTTCAGTGTCCTGCAAATGGCCATTTGGAATGATTGGGACTTCTGGTTTCTGCTTTCTGCTGTTTGTGCCTTAATGGGAGAGGTTTAACTTCATGCCTCATAACTGTCCTTTTTAAGGAGGTTCATGGCTCAGCGTTATCCTCTGGGACCCTTCTTTCTCTCTGCTTCAGAAATGTTGCTATTGGTTCACATAATATTCCAGCTAGTTCTCCTCACGCACTACAGTCAAGCAAATAGGAGATGAATATTCTGTGTTAGAGAATTACTATTTGATTAGTAATATCAAGCAAGAGAAATAAAGATCTTTCTGTACCTCATAATGCACTGGGAGCTGTGGGAAGAAACAGGAAATGAGAGCTTAAGAACCCTTATGAAAAGGGTTAATTTAAGGACCGGGGAAGTGCCCTGTAATAACTTAGGTTTTGCAGATCCACAAATTGCTTTTGAAGGCTTGCTAGATGTGGTTTAAAAAAAAAAAAAAAGGAGACTCTAGATAAAAGACAAGATTACAAGAAAGAGGACCTATCAATGTGCTATTTTTGTGGGCTCTTGTTTTTGTGTATGTTTTTTTCCCCCAAGGAATAATAGCTATTGTATAGCCATGCAAACCTGATAAGAGATAAAGTAGTCAAGGAATAAATGGGAACAAGCATCCTTTTAAGAGCAGGGTTTTATCAGAAGGCTTTTGTGTTTCTCATTGGAAATGGCATCCTGAAGGCAGGTCTAGCATGCTGAAAAACTGGCTGAATGATTAATGGACATGACATAGGTGCACAAGACAAATGTGAACCCTGCAACGTTACCAATCTGTTCAATACACTTTAAAAAAAAGTGATCTTATGCAGAGTAGCTGAAACTTGGCTGGTAAATCCTGGGAGTTTGGGGCCTTGCTTCTTAATTTACTTGAATGTACTAATCCAATGCACAGACTAGATCCTGGAAAAACAGTCCCTATCACGTAAGCAATCTGTGTTCTTGGGGATATGGCTTTCCAGTATTAAAGTTGGCAGTTTCTAACTTCAGCTCAAGTAAACTTTCTGAGAGAACTACAGGTGTCAGCACTTAGTTTAAAGGCAAGAAGACATGTGCCTGACTATGGAGACATGAAGTTTCACTGAGATCTGCAGCAGTTCTAAGCAAAGCTAGATTTGAGAGAGTGACTTTAAGGTCTTGCCCTCCTGTATGAATATATTTTCAGATTCATGCAACTGCTGAATAACAAAAGCCACAGGAACCTGCAATGCAGCAACCACTGAGATGATGTAGCTTCTATTAGATGATGTCTAGTAAAAACTTATCATTCTGCCTCACAGAAGACCGTGTTATGTATCTTAAAGCTTTATGTATTCAGACAGGGGACAAAAGTGTTCCTAAGTTGTAAGTGTTCTTGTTCAGTTACAAAGCTAGAACCCAAGGTAACGTGTAGTCTGAGCGTGTTTTCACTTGAATCTATGGGCCTGATTCTGTAAGCATTCTTTCAAGGAGCACCTCTGGTACCTGCTGGACCACGTAAGGAGTGATGTGCCTTGCTAGGTTCTCCAATTAGGAATCCTGCTATGCAGGAATTCTGTCTTGCATATAGTGCCTGCAACAGTGATTGGGACCAGCTCTTAAATGCCTGGAAGCTGCTTTCATAAGAGTTGCAAAATAGGCTCTCTGGGGCAAATGGGCTTTTCAAGGGGCAGGTGTTTATCTCCTCTTACCGGCACTCGATGAAACACTGGCGGATTTGATCCTGAAGAGTCTCTTTGATGTCGACCCCCTCTGTTTGTTTCAGCCTGTCTTTGGTGTGTACCAAGGCTTTCCGATAGTCCTCCTCATGTCTCTCCTGGACTTCACCTCGTAGGATATTCACTTCCCTGGCACGCAGCATCGAGGTACTTGTTATCTGGAAGTTAGGAGGTGGGCACTAAAATGACAAGGGGAGAAATTGGTTCAGAACAGAAATGAATGACAGAAGTGCAATACACAGTGAATCTGAGCTTAAGTCTGATTTTATTTGCAGGAAGCTCCTTAAAAAAATAAAAGGCACACACAATGGTCCATTGTTAGTGTTTCAGCATTAATTAATAACATCGCAATGTACAAAAACAACATTTCAGCGTGGGATCCTGAGATCTCAAATGAGACAGGTGAGGAAGCTGCTGTTCAGCAAATGCCAACTTTATCCTTGTCAAAAGGGTGCCAGAGATTTTTAATTGAATTTTCAAATGTTTGGACTTCCTATTGGTACTTTTTAATTAGCCAGTATTGTTTTTAATTTGTTCACCTAATTTTTATATGTGCTGTTTAGTCAGTGGTTTCCTGCTATTTTGTTGCAGCTGGTCATATTTCTTTAGGAAATCAACTTCCCTTGTGGAAGAAAATATATAAATATTTATATATATAAAAAAGAATAAACAACCCCCCCAAACACTAATAAAAATTATAGCTGCACAAATTTCCCATGATTTGATAATCTTGGCAAGAAGATTATGCAAGCCGGTTTAAAGTCTTATAATAATGGATTTTCCTTCCTGATTGATTTTACATATGTACATTAAGATAGGTGAAAAAGAAAGTCTTTCTGCTATGTAAATACAGAAGCATGAGAAACATTATCTGCATGGGTGGTCTGAATCTTTGTACTTTCTTGGTTACAATGGCCGACAAAGTTAAGATGTTCCCAGTGTTTTATAAAGTATTTCTAACTTGTGAGTTAACAAACATTTACAAACTACTCTATAAATTTTGCTCTTACTTTGAGGTTGAGAAGAAATATATTTTCCGTTTATGTGAGAAAGGCCCTATTGTACACAGTTAAGTATGCTGAATTTAAGAATCAATTAAAGAGAGAATGAATGGAAAAGAGAAAAAGTGATAATTTTTCTGTAATGCAGTGTATCGTACTGGTCAAATTTTAGTGACTGTCTTGCATATAGGTGGCAGCATATGTGAACAAAGCCCAGGACACCCAGAATCTATAGGAATTGCTCCTAAATGAGTACATCTCAGACAAAATTAGATAGAAACCCTCTTTGCTCTGGTGATGTATTTTTTCAGTGTACTTCAAGCAAGAGTTTGAAAGGACCTCTGCAAAGTCCAAGAAAAGCTTCTATCAAAAGTTTGGGTAGCTTATGTTTAAAAACTGTTATTTGGTGTTTTTTTCCAAGCTTGGACCAGGTTCCAAAAATATGACTAACAAGTGCCAAGTAAATGTGGTTTAAAAAAATGCACTGTGGGTTTGCACCCTATCCAAAGTAAGCGCAGAGGCCACGTTCAGGAAAGGAATTCACTGCCTCACATCTGCACCGTGACTCGCACTACGGAAGAGGAACTGGGCAAGGCCACTGGTGAGAAGCTAATCAGGAGGAAAGGAGGAGAGTGCTCTGCTTTGGAGGGAGCAGTTCTGCAAGCTCTGCTCCTGGAGATGTTACCTATGCTCACTGCTCAGTTTTTATACAAGTCAGGTATTCTCAAGTGTGGTCCAACTACTACTAATAACTATTTAGTTGCATTTCACCTTAGTCCCACCGTCCCCTTTCTTAATGTTACAGGAAACCCAGAACAGCCATCTCTGCTGGACATGATGCTGTTCTCTCAATATTCCTTTATTTGGAAACAAGAGGAGAATCCATGAAGCCTGGTTTCTAGTTTCATGATCTAGAAACAAAATCTGCTTCCCTTAGGCGTTTTCCCACCCAGTTATCTGCTTTCCTATGGTAATGCTTTTCTTAGAAGTTCCCTTCAGAGTATTATTGTCCAGAGGTAACTGGTGCCAGGGCTGCTATGAAGCTGATGAGCCAGCCAGGGTCAACATGGTTTTCCTGTTTATGCACACTACACGCTTGAGTCTTAACAGATACTGCATTGCAGCACACAGAGGACAATCTGCTGCACTTGCTAACTAGATGCTTACTGGGGAAGGCTTGTTTTATTGAAAACTGTTTTTTTCAGCAGTGGCTGTCAACAACATGAGAAGAAAAGTGAACACACAAAAGAATAGAAGACTGTTTCCGCAAGCAAAGGTATGGTGCTTGTCCACAAGGAAGGCCTCCTTGTGGGCAGAGAAAGCCTCTCACCGTCTTTGGGTGTGAGGCAGTAGGGATGGAAGTTCTGGTCTGAGGCAGTTCAATGTGAGACAGACTCAGTTCTTGCTGCCTTACTGGCACCAGGCTCCTGAGGAAGGGTACTTGCACTGAGAGGAATGACCAGCTCCTCAGCAAGAGGAGTCTGACTGGTTAATTAAAGGTGGAGTCTCCTAAGATGACTTGTCAAATTAATGGCTTGTTGACAAGGGAAGGGGGCAGCACCTCTGCCTCCACCCTGGGGCTGGATGGGTGGTTCCTCTCTAATCACTCACAGGTTCTGGGGCTCACCTCATCCTGCAGTGAACCAGTTCAACCCTTAAAAAAGGGCTTTTCTGCCCTCTCTCCCAGCATGAGGCAAATCAGGCAACCATGGGTCAGCTGACTGACAGAGCTCCTGCAAGGGAAGCAGTGAGTGTGTGAGCAGAGCAATATGGAGACCTGCATGGCCAGTGTGACAGTGCAGATGGGGGTACAGCTGCTTAGCTGTCCTCAAGTCTTTGTCCTTTGCTTGGCTCCTTCTCTGACCTAAATCCCCAGGGACTCCTGAGGGGGGCCCCAGCTACCAGTCACTGAATATTTGCTACCAGCGTATCTTTCACCATCAGTACCGAAGCCAGACAAGGTAAGAACTGTCTGAACTTGTAAGAACTCGTGGCTATGAGCAAGACCAGAGGTAGGAAGTTCTTATCTGTTAGTGCACTAATACAGACTATGCCTATACATGAGTTCAGATGTAAAAGCTGGTGTGGACCTGCTCCAGGTAACTCTAAAACAGCTGGCTCAGACACTGCCAGAGAGCTACAGAATATGCAAAATCCAGCCAAGGATCTGAGTAAACTTTTGTGCAGCTACTGTCACCCAAAACCCCTGTCTCTATTCTGTGCCATTATCAATAAATCTGCTCATATTAGTGTATGAGCTGCAGTCAAAACCCTAAGACTGTAGTATAGACATAAACTTGTAGAATGTCTTACAGAAAGAAGCTCTTGTTAATTTGTTCTTGATGTTTTTCTCATTTTCATTTCTGATTATAGTAGTATTAAATAGGTATCACTTCTGCTAAGAAAAGAATTGCAAAAGACAGTATTAAGGCTATACTATCTTCTAACCATATTGCTTTCTTGTTATGAGAATTTTCTAGGTTAAGATGTAGTCATTACTTGTGGAAAAGGGTTGATTTACATGGAGGGAAACACTGTTGCTGATGTTTGCTTCTATCACAGGGGAAGCAGAGCTGGCTCTAGTGTAGGATACTGGATAAAGCTGAGCTCAAGAAGGAAGAAAGGAGATGTTGGAAAGGAGCCAACAAGAGAGGATGACATGGTAGGTATGAAAAGACACTTGATCTGGTGGGAGTCGGTGCTGGCTGGCAAGCTGCTGCTGCTATGATTAACAGAGATGCATGTTAATAATAAATGACATCCTTTGAAGTTGGCCTAGCAATGAACAGGCAATTGCCAGACAGGGACTCCTCCTCTAGTGCAAAGTTTTGGCAAGAATGCACTTCAGATGGGTGAGGAAGAGCATGAAATGAAGAGCAGAGGTGGTTGTGATAAATGAGTCCTGGAGGATTCATGGCAGTCTAATGTGGAACACACGTAATGCTCCTTGTTTGGATGAGGCCGACACATGTAAGGAATCGAAAGCTGGCTTCTGGTCTGGGGGAGGAGGAGGCAAGTGTTGAACAGCAGTGAAAAATCATGCCATGTATACTTGATTTCAAATGAAATTAATTTAGCAACATAACCATGAAGAGTTCCTGAAGGTCTGTTCATTTAAGGGAATGCAACAGGGAGATCCAGATGATATTAGTTTAAAATGGATAAAATTGTTTTAGTTACCAGTTCTCTACAATTTGTGTGTTTATGATGTGTTTTCATGGAAAATCTTCTGTCAGATGAAAGATTCAAAGTGAGAAGAGAACAGTTCCTAAAGGACTCATGCAATGGATTTTGTGAAACATTTATGACCAAACCTTAAAAGAATCTTTTTAAAGTTTGAGCATCTAAATTACAAAACAGTGTTTTCATCTTTTTGCTTTGCAGTTGAAGAAAGCAACTGTTATGATTTTCTTTTAAACAGAGGATTTTGTCCTAATCATAAAAATATGTCATCACAAAGCTCATCAGTTTCAGAATTCAAGCTATTGTAAAGCCTGCCTCAATCGTGAGGACATATCTGCAAAACTGGGGAACTTCAATTCTTCTTTCAGGATCCCTTGGGCCTTGTAAGGGAGATGAAGTCTGTGTAAACACCTTGGAAGGGTTTATGTTCTCCTGTCAAAGAGAGCAGCTTTGAAGAATGCACGAGGCCAAAACAAAAAGGTTTTGGTCACCTGAAGAAAATATGAGCAAATAGGTAGAGAAATGGCCGAAGGAGTGCCAAGACAGATGGCCAGTGCAAGGGGATGGTTGCAAACAGCTCCAGCAGGACCTGTGAATTGTGATAGTGTGGATCAATTTTCCATGCACCCACTTGCCTGCTCTGGGGCTCCTAAAGGGTTATACTGAGACAAGATGAGTGCTGTTTTTATAGCTATCTATACTTAATGTGTATGTTAAAGAAGACAGAAGCCAATTTATTTTTACCATCAGTTCTCTCAGTGCTGCTAATGTTTCTACTTCTGAATCAAAGGGAGGCATTCTACAGTAAAGCACTAATAAATAGCTTTTCCTTGGGGGCAGAAGCGTCTTTCCATCTTTAAGAAATTTCTTTGGCTATGTGAAATTCAAATTTGTTAACTTGCCCTACAAACAGCAACTCATTTAGAAACAAACTGCAAATATTAGATGGAGACAGTGAACTTGATAATGCAGTGCTGCCACATCAGTTGTAGAATAATGCATCTTAATGAAGGCTTCCCATGTGAATAAACCATTATATTTACAAGCTTTTCACAGTTAATGACCCAGAACTGGATAACGAAACTCACATTTTTAGTGTGGTCCTCTCCTCTGTCAGCAAAAGTATACATATTAATAATTGATGTCGCTGTAAAAATAGGACATAATATGAAGATTCTTGAGTATGTGGGAAAATAGGACTACATGGTCCATTAACTTAAAATGCTTATCTAATGCTTGATGGGCTTTGTCTTTAAAATCCTTGTTTAAATTAATAAGGCAAAATGGACATTTGTCTAAAAGAGAATTTTATTCCAACTCATCAGTCACAAGTATGCTGATGAGAGAGCTGCTTGATCTTCTCTTTATTTCTTCTCGCCCAGTCCTCCAAAGAGAGTTTAGGTTTCACGCAAATGAAAGACTCTTCAGCAGAAGGAAGGAGGAATTCCCACGTGTTCCAGGTAAGCCCCTGTGATGAAAAGCTCCTAACACTTTCCTTCTTAGACGTTAGGAGCTCAGCTGTATAGATCACGCTTTCCTAGGTTAAAAAGTCTGCCTTTCTGCTTAGTCAGCTCAACAGCTCTTTCCAACACAGACTGCTTTATTGTTCATTATAAAACGCTTAGAGGTGTGCAGGCTGGCTGAACATGCTTAAGGCTACAGTTCTACATATAGGATGCCCCATGCTGTGGAACTAACTGCTCTTCAATTGTTCCATTAAGACTACACTTACAAGGAAAGATAGTCTTCCTTTCAGTGAAATAAATACATTTCATTTTATTTCACGTTTTAAGCCTAATATCCATATTATGCCTGAAAGGTAGATTTACTGCAGCTTTTATTACTGGGTACTTAATTCAAGACAGCTTCTTTTCTTTGACCTGAAGCAGCAAGGGTTTTACGGGTTGTCTTTGGTGTATGTTCTGCTAAAGACAGTATTGTCCAAAATTGTAACCTTTAGACGTAGCAGTTGTGTAGGCTTTTGCTTTAGTTGCTCGGTTTCTGCTGTGATAGTTTGCTTCTCCAGGTAGTTTTATTTTTGAAGCAAAGTAAGCGGTCTTTTATTTCTACCAATAGCGAAAGGGACACTTGGACTTTAGAGATACACAGAAAGCTAACTCAGTACTAGAATAATACGGAAATTCAGAGCTAAGCAACCAAGGTCCATTTCCTTGCTCGTGACTGTTATTGTACTGAACTTTAAACTCTGACCCAAGTTCTCCTTACAAGTTTAACATGTGAATTAGCTATGTTAGTTTGTTCTTATTTTCTCAATGTATTTTGCCCTGCTGCAGGAAGAATGTGTTTTAAAGAGCTCTCTTGAGTGATGAAGTATTTGCTCATATAGGTTGCATGGTAGGCAAATAGTGATGGCCACATCAATTATGTGACTGAATTCCTAAATTAGGCAAAAGGACCCACTAAGCAAAATGTATTGCATTCATTAAAGCTTCCCTACTATATGATTCACTTGGATGGCTTTGCCAATTAAAGTAATTGTCATATGCATTCAAACAAAGCATTTGTGGTAAGAGGCCTTGTTAGAAAAATATTGAAAGTGGCTGTTTTATGGATTTTTATAATATATAAATAAATATTGGCATGCAACGTTTATTAGAAAGATTGAAGATAAAATTTGAAACAGAACACACACATTTTTATTTATGACCATATAAGTTTATAAAATTTGGTTATGTTTATTTCAGATATTATACCTGGGCTCTTTGTCAAACCATTACTAAAAATGGGAAGTATGTGTTGGACTCTGAATGGCAGTGATTTAATTGCTAGTGTGACTCTAGCCAATGAAGGCCCAGTATTTAAGTAGGTTTCTTGTTTCCCAGCATCTTGCTCTTTAGAAAATAAGCAGGTTTAAAAATTAAAAAGAGGGCAGAGTAGTCATTACTCTTTAGATTCATATGTACATACAGTAAAATAGCATGGAGCTATTTGTGTTGACCTGTGAATCATTACTGAGGTTTTAAGTAAAACAAAGGATGTTTTACTCTTCTGCTTGATGAAAGCAAACCTGGTGTGTAAACCCTGCTGTAACTCTTTTGCCCACTTACCAGAGTTGCAGAAATATTTTACAGTTTATTTTGCGTTGAGCAGTTTTTAAAATTCCATATAATATTTATTTAGCTGCAGCCTCTAATGTTTGCTAAGAAGGCTATTCTGGGAAAAACTTTTTTTTCCTTTTTTTTTTTTTTTTTTTCCCCGACTGGATGAAATATATCTATCAGGAATTCAGAGAACAAGAAATGTTTGGCACACTGTTTTCTCAGATATAAATAAAGCTATTACCCAGGACAACATGCCTAAATTAGGGTATGTCTAAAAGAGGTAAGAGGGAGAGACCAGTTATTTATTTAAGACCACATAGATCCTTTCATGTGAAAAAGGATATGGAAGGAGGAAGAACAGTGGAAACAGTATATGAGAAAATGGAAGATCAACATATATTATGCCACTGACTTCCTCTTGGTGAGGGCTGAAATCATGGCATAAAACAGTGTCAGAGCTGCAAAACTGTAAATCAACTGATATACTTGTGAAACAAGAGGACCTTTACACATGTATATGTCCAAGTTGGACATGTTTTATAAATGAATGCTGGCTCAGTTTTATAAATTGTTTTAAGAAAGTAGAGTGCTTGGCTGCAAAAGGATTGATTGCTTGTCCCTCTTAACTGAAAACACAAGCAAGGGAAGGTCCACGACATTTGAAGTACTCTGGCCTCAAAGCTGCAACATGGGGCTGAGGTCCTAGAGGGGAAGGGATTTTTTTTTTAATTCCTTGTTTCCAAACTCTTCCTGAACATGGAAGTTTGAGACAACTGTGTGTTTTTTCTTGCAAGATCAGTGTGGTGGATGTGGCTTAAAGCCAAGACCTGGCACTGGAACATTGGTGGTGGTGGTTGTAATGCTGGGACTAGCAGTAAACAGCATCGAGGCAGCAACATGAGGAACACCAGGAAACAGGTCAGGATACAGTTATCAAGATATATGTGGTCTTACTGACGCTGGCTTCTCCTTGCAAATTAAGCCAGTATTGCAAATTGTGATTTATCGGAGATTTAGAAAAACATGTGCTGAGGGAATCATGCTGTTTCTGCAATTAGGCTTTAATAAATAATAATAATAATGAGGCTTTACTTGGAGCCAAGAAAAATCTCTGGAACATAGTCTGCTATTCTGTCATCAAGCAAAAGAAGAAATAAAATCAAATTCCAAAAAACATATATAAATTTTTCTGCAGTAAGTAGACAGTAAAGAAAATAACACTGTGAAGGACACACCAAACTAAGCCAAAGACTGAACAATTCCTAGACCTTCTTTGCTCATTTTCTTATTTTTTTAGGCTGACAAGATGGAATTTTCCCCAAAATCATTACTCAGAACTTCAAACTGATTAGGTCTTTTGCAAAGCACTCTTTAAATGAAAGCTATATACTTGTTTTTAAAATAGCTGTAATTATAAGAGAAATTATATTTATTGCAGTAAAAGCCAAGGCTCCTTTGGGATGGGCTTAGAGTAATGGATGGCTAGGTCTTCTAATTTATCTAAGTCGTGCAGCATTAGAAAAGCAAATTCAACATATTTACACATGAAGATCTGTGGTCATTTTTTAGGAGGCTGACATGATCATACATCAAAGGGACTTGACCTTTGGAGCTCGCTGCCTATCTATCAGCATGAACCAATGCCTGCTTGCTGGTCGCTTCCTTTGGACACCACGGAAGGGAATGTGGCAGGAAAAGAACAGGAGGAACCAATGGGGAATATGAAAACACTGGAAAGATTAACAGATTTCTTTTATTTGGAGGTATCTGTTTTTTCCTCACTTCCTTTGATTCTATACTTGATAAAGAGTAATGAGTCCGAGTGCAGAGTTGCAGACATCAATTCTCCTGTTCCTAAAGGTCAGGAAATGAACGGACCATATGTGTTTGGTTTGAATTCCCCTCATCCCTATGATCATATAGATTCTTCTCCCCATAAAATACAGTAGATGGTTGTTTACATCCCAGTTATCAGTTAGTCCTACTATCGGCCACCATGAAAAGACTGTTTGGCTGTGAAGCCTTCAATGAGGGAGGCCAGATTTAGATTTAAAACTAGAGTCACAGGGCGGAAGACTTGGCAAAGCTGTCAAGGGATTTGATAGGCAATGACCCCCTTGTTGTGCCAAAGATATAATTTCGAGTTTAGTTTCAGTGCATCCTAACTTTTCAGCATTTTGAGGTCTGTACTGCTGAAAATCTTTGGGAATTTACTTTGTCTAGAAGAGAAGCAAAATTGCCCAAAGCTCTGTTTACATACCTTACAGATACTTACTGTTAATGCCTATCAGATATTTAAGATTATAATCCACAAGGTGTTTTCTGCATTCACCTGGATAGCCAATTGCTATACATGCTCCTTTTTTCCCCCAAAGATATGATTTTGAAGTTGTTCTTAAATGATATTACATGCATGTAATGTGTATGTTGAAACTACAATTTTCATAAACTCATCGCCTAAGTATAATTCCATTTCTGGATAAGAAAATAATCCAAATTCTGCCTAGGAGAAGCAGAAGGTATGTTTTAATACTGAATTGTATTAAGGTATGTTTTAATACTGAATTGTATTAAGGTATGTTTTAATACTGAATTGTATTATTATTTTACTAATTATAATTTAACTACAGACCACGGAGTTTTGAATAGACCTACTTAATACAGTAGTGATGAGTGTTTCTGTAAAGCAGCTCCAGAAAGGCTTAACTAGAACTCAGTACAAGGGAGGTGTCACTGTAGCTGAAGGTTGCTGCAAGGCTTGATAACTGTGTAGTGCCTGATGAAGGCACCAGAAGAGCTATGGGGCCAAAGCTGCCTTACTGAGCAAAGAAAATGTCACCTATAAAGAATTTTCCCCCCTCAGGTTCCTTTTAGGAAGGAAGGGGTTGGTGGGAGGAGATGCATCTACTCTGATTATGGGAAGAGGAAAAAGATTCTTTTCTCTGTCTCATAAGGAGGGGTGTTTTCATTCTACTTGTGCTCTGTATCCTCTCAGTGATCAGCGTGCTGTTTACATCCTTGTGCTTTTGCAATATACTCTGAGGAGTATTTGATTGTTTCTATGTGCACTTCCAGAAATAAGAATATATTAATGTGCCCTTTATCATCCCTTTTATGTACACTTGACATACATGTATTGGCTTGTAAAGGGATGTAAGGAAAAGATTATGCTGCTCTAATACTAGGTCAGGAATAAGGCCGCCCAAGTATCTTGGCATTTTGAGTTGTAAACTGATAAACACAATTTTCTTGCTCCGTCATGCCTGGGTCAAATTCCCTAAAACCCAGGGCAAATTCTGAACCATCTGTTTCCACATCTGCCGTATACATTGGACTATGTATATATAGCCCAAGAGCATGCAGCACAAGACAAATTGTCCTACTCCTGTGCCATCTATCATTCCAGTTTAGTTCTGTATCCCTTAGAGGCCCCTTTAAAATACAAAGAACCTTGGAAATTAATTTCTCATTTTCTGTTAAATCACAGGTCTGAACAGCAGAGCTATAGTACTTTATTCTCTATGTAGTATCACTTACCATCCCCAGAAATATCATTTCCTCTTCTCCAGTTTTCTCTGTTTTCTTGCACTGGTTATATCCACGCCAAATCTGAATCGTAAACAAAACTCTAATGAGGTAAATAGGTCTTGTTACAGCTTCCTTTACTGTGGCAGATGCAGGAAAAAACAAATAGAGGAAGGAAAGGCACAATATACAATTGAAACTATTACTCTTTAGCAGATTGCCAATTTGCTATATTTTTTGAAACAATTTGCACTCATATTGATATATCTAACTTCTTAACACAGCATCATCACACTTCAAGAAGTGTTTACATTTAAACTTCTATTCTCACCAGGCCCAACTGACTGAATATTCACACAAAGTTATTTCTGTGCAGACTTTCTTTGGACTTTAGCAGTGATCTCCATCTTTTTTTCCTCACTCCAGAATCTGGGATGAATTCTTTCCCTAGAGACCACAGTACAAGGCATGAATTCCTTGAGATGCCCTGGATTTCAAAGGGATGCCAGAAAGGAACAACTGAGGTCATAAAAATCAGAATGGCAAAACAGCATGTAAGTTATAAAATGACCCTGTATGACCAGTGCAGAATTGTTTCCATTGATCTCACATCTATTGTTTTATCTCATTATTATAAATGGTTTGAATTATTTATTTCACCTTAATAGACAGCCTGAGACATCATGTCAGACAGTTTGTCATCCTAGGAGCAGTGTTTTTGTCTACTGCTCTCCTTCTGAACAAAATGTTATTACTTAGTCCTATCAAAATTACTGTTCTGACAAACATTTCACCTTTTGAATGTAAGTGGCAGCATCATCTGGACTTGGACCCGTCTTGCCCTGAAGTTTAGCTTGTCTTTCTCTCTTCTCTTCAAGGTAGATTTGCTTCATGAATGTAGCTCTAAGTCGGCCTTGACGAGCCCGTTCTGCAACTTGGATTATTTTAATGGCTTCTTCAAAATCCATGGTTTTGACAGGTTTCTTTGGTAACATGGCCAAAAGTGAACGGACAAAGCAGAGTATTAGAGGTATAATCTATAACTATTTTCAACTCCTGATTTGAGAGAAGTTTCCTTCGGCTATGGAATGTGCTCCTTTTACCCCCTAATTTCTGATGGGATGAGTTTCTGAACGTACGGCTCTATTGCTCAATGAAAGGACAGGCTGTTCTGGGTCAGCCTGGCTCTGGTCAGACCAGAGCAGGTGGAAGAGGCTTAGGGAAAAATCTACTAGCGCAATGCAGCTGGAGAGGGACTCTTCCTTCCTGATTTACAGAACAGACACCTCTGCTGACCTATTTTTAATGTACACTAGGTTGTTTGCAACAGCTCTGGAATACAGCAGTCTGTTACCAGGTAGTCTGGACTTCCTGAGCATATATAATGCTTGCTGTTATGCACGCAAAAGTGCTGATAACTCTTTAGCAATCCCAGTGGTGATATCCGAGGGAGAAATCAGCAGACAAACTGTACTGGAAGTGTAGCACAGGGCACTGGACTCATACTGTGCTAATGTGAGATTGCTTTATTCATGTTTACTGAATCCTACACTTGTCTTGGAGCATCCTGTGAAGGGAAACCCAGACCCTACCAGAGCCCAGTGTTCCCAAGCGAGCTGGCTGCACACCAGGCTTGTCCATAACTGATGCCATGGTGAAATGGGAGGCTGAGAGCAGGACTGGGGGAAGGCGCAAAGGAATCAGTGTAATTTGCTGCAGCAGGGCATCTCCACATAACCCAACATCAGACTTACTTAGCAAGGGTGGAGAATTTACCCAGAGATTAACTGCATTTACTGACAGGACTGTAGATGCCCATTAAAGTAATCCAGCAGAGTATCTGCTCTCTTTGTGCAGGCTTCCTGGTGCAGACTGGTGCTGTTTGATCTCCTGGGAACCTTCCCTCAGCCACTTAGTGGGACTGATGTTACCACGGGTGTAGCAGGGCAGGAGAATTCCCCCCAGCAGCACAACAGCTGTGTGGAGCCCGATGGTTAGGACAGTGCGGCCACTTGACTAAGTGGTCTGATCAGAACTGTCTCTCTGGGCTATAACATCCTCGAATTTAAGCTGTCCAGACATGCAGGCACAGTTGTTTATTTCAGGAGGTTAGCAACCACTGCTTGCAGGTTTTCCAAAGGTCAAAAGTATATCAAATTCAGCACAATCTTAAAATGGATGTCTCTGTAATTTTTGCTCTGCCAAAACTCAATTTCTACCCCTCCTTGCAGCTGCAGCTCTAGCTGTCCGGAAGAGACTGCAAGAGTTGTTTAGAGGCTATAAACAACTGGATAGTAATAGTTAGGCTGGCGTGAACTGAGTTTTGCCTGTTTCAAATTCTGGTTCAGTAAAATTTATGCCAAATTTGATTTCAGTAGCACTAATTATATGATGAGAGCTAACTAGATTTTAAAAAAGCATGTATTAAACTTGGCCAAAGTACTGTCCTTTTAATTACACTCACAGCAGAGTCGGTTCACTTGAGTCTTATTCAGATGTGACAGGGCATTAGCAGGTATCAAGAGGTCACTGGTACTTTGTATTTGTGCCTTTATCTATAAACAAGGTTTTAGCTTCTAACTACTGTCAAAATAGTTTTCACTTTAGTAGTTCGTGCTCAGGCATGTTTAGCTATGAGGTAAGAGTTGAACAAGTTATAGCATATGTATGTGGTACTTACCTGTGTTTCCAATCCTGCATTAACTAAAATTTGAGCAAGTAGTTTCTCTCTCTCTTGCAGGACTTTCAGGTTTTCTTTAATAAAATACTTTGGAATAGGTATTTCTATGTGTTCCTGGGGAGGAAAAAATAGTCATGAGTTGTCTTTTTTTAAGAACTGCATGAAAATCACATTACTTATTAATTGAACACCTTTAAAATGCAATTAAGTTGGACTGAGATGGTTTAATTTTTTTGGAGTGCTGGGGAATTTGACCTCTGTAATGGCTGCTGTGCTGTTACTTTGCAATTACTTAAGATCTAATTCAACAACAACAAATAAATCAACCCACTTTCTGAACCATGGCAGCCGGGAAATCTCTCTTTTCCTAATGGCTCAATTATGTTATGGAACTATTAGAATAATTTGGCAGGGTTACCAGTAATTTAAATATGATTTCCACTGAACTGAATACCTCTGCTTGTATGATTATCACACTTTTTTTTAATCAGCATGACAAATAGATCAGCTATATTACTTTTTTCTACCGTTATAGGGCCCAAGCCAGATAATTCTGTTCATCTGCAGATACTTCCCTGATGGCTGTGACTAGTATATCACACTTTCCTAAATCCAGAATGATTAGAAATGGCTGCTTGTATAAGAATGTACCCAATTCACATTTTTGCTGATCTTTTTCCATAGATTTTTCACTGGTGAAAAATGAACAAAGACACAGAGATGCACGGAAAAGGACTGAAAGTTCAGAGGCTGAGAAAGAAATAACTTGTTCTTCATATTGAAGACCAGCAACAACTCTTCAAAATAGTTTTGGATGAGTATATTTCTGTTGTGGTAAGGAGAGGGACTCTTCAAAGGTCTGATGGATATGGGTGCTATGCTCTTAATATCCTGCTTTATATATGGCAAGAGCATCTGCTCAAGCAAAACCGTTTGTGCTGAGGGATGGAAGGAGGTAAGCAGAGGAGTTGCCTTCCCATGCTGTTTGGTCTGGAATTGCACAGTCAAGTCAGAGTAAGTTGTCTCCCGGTATTTGGGAGCACTTGTTCCTTTGGGACAAGTTGCTAGAGACAGTTCTAGAGTTTCACAATGTATTATCAGAGTTTTCTGTGCTACCAGAAACTACTGTGCTTTAACTGGCCCAGGGACACCTCTGGTCCTTTGCAGCCCCACTGACACTTCTAGTGTGGGCAGATACAGTCAGAAAAGCAGGAGAAAAACACTGGTTGTAAACAACAAGCACCACTCCTGCCCTGATACAGGTACATAGTAAACATGCTGCTGGTGAACTTTAAGGCTTTGCACAGAGTAAGGATACTCAGGGAAGGTTGTGCTAATGGAAATGGGCCCTGCAAACTACATGGTTACTGGGTGCATTACTGCTCCTTCCATTTGCACACTGCAGGCCAGGCCCTCCTTGTTATGGCAGCATAAGGAAGTTGCCCAGTGGAAGTGTTTTATCCCTATTGATTTTTATTGGCTTTGAGGTCTGGTCCAGTCAAGTTTCTGCCTGTATGTTCAGCTAAGCTCTGCACCTTCTAAAATACTGATTACTGATGAAAATGATTTTGTGTTGCAGTATAAGAGTGAAAACGGCATGAAAGTGGAGCAAGATGAAGCCTGAACTTAGAGTGATATAGCAGAAAGTGCAGCAAAGGTTCTACAGTATCATCCATAAGTTTGCACCCATCTATTGCATTCTCCACCATAACCATGCTGAATTGTAGCCTGCTGTACGTGGGTAAGGAGGAGAACTGGAGAAATCCCACGTTAGCAGATTCTTTAAGAAATGGAAGTTGTCAAATACTCAAATACTGGCCAATAGTTTTTGTTTTGGAACTGGGACTCTGTGATTAACTTACCAAAAAAAAAAAAAAAAAAAAAAAACCCTACTTAAATATATGTTCTTATCTACTCTGATTTTTTTTTGTCCTAAATACTTCTAGTGCTTTTTTGTGCTAGGCACGTATGTCATGCCTTCTCAAAACGAAGGTGTGGTACAGGAATTTGAATTTATGTTTGTGTTTTTCCATAGGTGTCAGTCAACTTGGTATGTTTGCCAACTTCGCTCTGAGAGTGGATTTACTGGTAAGTCATGAAAACAGCAATATCTGGTGATTTCAAAATATGATTTGAAGGATCAGTTTCTCCAGAGATATATTTATACTCTAGTATGTGTTCTCAGAGTTAAAAATAGTTGTCTGCTACCATTTATTAGCAAGTAAAGAGCTACCTGAAGTTAGTGGTAATCATACTAAACTTGCAGAATAAACTATGCATGCTTTTGCAAACAGCAAAGTCTTGAAATCTAAAAATAGGGCTATAATGATATTTAGCAGTTTATTGCAGATAACTGAAGTCTGAAAAACAGCGTTAATTTTTAGCTTCAACTCAACTCTTTCCTTGAGAAAAGCTGTTACCAGCGGTACCTGCATTTGACAATAGGTGGGGCTGTCTGCGAGAGAAGTAGCTATCTCTGAAGAGCTCATTATTCTCACACTGCGTTCAGAGCACAACTTGTGAGACTTTGCCTCACTGCCGTGCTCATCAGGCTTGGCAGGCTCTTTTTCTGGAAGCTGCTTCTGTATCAGGCAGTCCTTATCCCTGGATGTTAAATATGCTCCCAGCCTCTGCCTGTTTTGCAATAGGAGACTCCTCCTATTGGACTTATCAGTTTGATGAAGTTTACTGCTAGCTGCAGGACCAGCCCATGCACCTTTTAACTTTACCTGTAATCTCTGGAAGGGCCCTGAGGCCAAGCTGATTCAGTGCGAAGCAAAGAGCAGACTTAAGCAGATGGTAGCTGAGTTACCAGCTGCACATCCGTCTGATTCAACTCTAAAATCAGTTTAGAGTCGACCTGTTGTCATTAATACTGAGCTTGTTGAGATTACTTCATATTGGGACATGACAGATCTATGAGGATGGTCCCCTAAGTCTGTCCATGACGATGTGGAGAAGCAGAAATGCAACGTACTGATCACACAGATCAGCTTTTGAAATCTTGCTCTGGCATACAGAGTTTATTAACTAGTTAGCTTTAATTACAAATGCTATAATTACTGCACCCAGTAAACAATGGGCGATCAGGAAGCCACTTGATGCAACTTCATAGTAAATTTGAGTGCTTGAGCTTAAGCCAAGTTCCTATGCTGAATTTTCTCCTAACTGAGGTAGACCTACCGGCAGAAGCTTTAGATCCTGCAGGATATCATCAAAGTAGTGATACTCGGAGTTCTCCAGGGTCACCATGTCATTCTTCAGCTCCAGGATCCGGCCCATCACACCTTCCAGTACTTGCCGAATTGCTAGTCGCTTCTGCGGGTGAACGATCTGCTCGTAGGCCGTGTCCAAGTTCCGGAAGACTTGCACGTATTTGATATAGGAAGTGGCTAACACTTTGAATGCCGTCACGTGGTCCTTGATGGGCTTAACTTCTCTCTCTCCCTGGAGCAGGACATCGAGGGATTCTTGAGCATCTGTCCACAGCTTATTGTAAGTGCTAATTGAAAAGAGAAGAGGCTGTTAACCAGGTATCAAAGCAATGGTTAGCAATGCCAGGACTCTGAGTGTGGATTTCTTAAAGCCTGGAAATGGAAGCTGTTTAATTTCTAGAGGTTTTGATTAAAATATTAAGTATTTTAGCAAGAAGCTACACCTTCCAATGGCTTTAGAAACAGGAATCTTAAAATACTGTTTTATTAAGAGAAGCTCAAAAGTTGTAAACTTTTGG
>JAVCKT010000467.1:3901-19123 GCA_032273925.1 Rhynchotus rufescens | reverse complement strand
TCGTCTTTTTAACTTCTAGGTGTCCACTCGTCTTTCCTGCATGGAGCTCCTGACGCAACCCAGGCGGTACCACTGTCTGCCAACAGATCTCGTTGCAACTATCTGATTCTCAACGTCGCAATAGGATTCCTTCTCAAACTATCAGCTGGTTCTTTTACAACCAATAGTCTTTTTGTGTCCTCGATCTTTCCAGTCAGGACGGGGTCCTTCCTTATCGAATCGTCCTAGATTTGTGCAGCCTACCAGTCATCTTTAGTTACACGAGTCTACGTTGGGTGCAGTTTTATTTGAAGTCTGTTTTTCCACTGTCAGGACTCAAGAGTCAGTCTGAAAAAGGAAGGTCCTTGAAACAAACAGAAATCAAACCGTAAGTTTTAATGAGCTGTTGGAAATGTCCCTACCTGATAGAGACCTGATGCTTCTTGCGAAATGGGGTCTCTGTCGCACCCAAGCCTGTGCTGCGAGCCTGAGCGCTCCGAGCATGGTGCATTTCCAAGTCTTTGTTGGGAAAAACAAATGAGCTCCCTGCTTTTCTTGTCCAGCCAAGGGTGCTCGATTTGTGCATGTCAGAACACCAGTGCAGGCCCCAGGCTGTCAGGCGCCGGCACTTTAGGACATGCTGTGTGCTGGGGGATTTTTATAGGAGATGATATAAAACCCATGTAGCCTGTCATACCCTTCATTTTCTGTCAGAGCTCAATTTTCTTTCTTGTGAGCATTCTGCCTGGCCTGTCATGGAACCGAAAATGAAAAGTCTTATCACCTAACACTAACAAAGCTATTTTCGCTGACTGGCATCAATACAAGGGAAAACAGAGCAAATCCTCTCATTTTTTTAGATAGCACATTGCACTCAAAGATCTCCAAGCACAGAGCTGTATTTTTCATCAATCCCATTTGTAAACATGGAAATTAATGTATAGAAGGTTCATAGACCTGCAGATGAGACCCAGATCTCCAGACATCTCCCATGGGGACTTATGTGCTTGGCCATGCAGCACAAAAAGCTCAGTACTTTAAAACTGCTATGTGATTCATTGTTTAAGAGCATCCCCCCACTAATTGCCGAGTTGCCCCATGAGAAAACAGTAACATTAGCGAGTATCCTTTTCATGCACTGACTTTCTTAATGTCAGCATCCAGGCTATTGATACAGCTACAATGGGACTGAGTTTGTTAGATCATTTTAAAAAGTCCTCTTTTATTGTGTCTCTTTTGAACTCTATCCACAATTAAAATCTCTCTTTTTTTTTTCTGTTATTTTTTTCCTGAATGTCATTTACAAAACAAACCCAACAATAAAGTACTGACCTATGACCTAATGGGCTTTTCCGTTTTTTTTGATTAAGCTCAAGTGTTTAATCTTGTTATCTGTGTGACTGACAGAAGAGCAGAGCATGTGATTGCTCTTATTAATATACCTGAATAACACTGTTTTTACAGTGTCATCTCAAGAATCTTCCTTAGATTTTCTTTCTTTTTTTTTTTTCTGTATTGGTTCCTGTAAGCAATGATTGAAAGATCCACTAGCACTCACTGAAAGTGAGCGCCCACTGAACTACACAGGGGAGGTATACTGTCCTGTTAAAAAAAAATCAAGAAAATGATGCCAAGAGAGTGTTTTTATTTAAATGGAAATCAGATGATTCCAGAGCTTTATTCAGTTTCAATCAGAGAAGCAAATGATTCTGTGTCGCTGGGCTAAGAAGCAGAAACTGCGCACAAGTCAGCCCCAGATGTCTCCTTTCCTGACAGCTCCTTTTCTCATCTTTCCCTGAACGATCAATTCTTTCTCCTTGGCAACCAGCAGCCCAATGAAGAATGGCCCCTCTAACACATTTTGGTGAAATGTTCCTTTCCTCTTCTGAAGGGGACACATCTCTCCCGATTGCTTTCACACCATGCTGCGGACGTATTCGTCTTTCCTCCTCCTTCCAGATAAAAGCACCGCTGTGCAATCGCATTCAGTTGGGCTCTGTGCCACCACCACCATTATTAACATCTTTTCATGTAGCAGCTGAGCCTTTCAAACAGAAATTATTGCTTCTGGGGAGCCTCTTGCCTTCTCTTTGGGAACACTCCACTAACGGGCAGAGGAGGCAGCGCTTCCTGCTCCATTATCTTGTCTCTTGGGTGGCTGCTCCCCTCCTGGACATGGGGATGCTGCAATAGCAAATCTCTGATAGGAATGGCTGTGGAAAGGCAAAAAGGCAGGGGATGGAAATGTAAATCAGTTTTCGAGATTTCTTTTTTTTTATTGCTCAGATATACTGCCAAAGCATAAGCCTCATGTCTACCTCTTAGGATTTTGAAAATGCTTGGTTTTTAATGTTTCCTATGGCCTTTTGGTCAGCGATTCTGAAGATCCTTTTAAATCAGAACCCCTACGAGTGGAGGTGCACCCCACTATAAAGTGAATTAAAGTGTCTAAGTCTCTGGGAAATCTCTAAGGCTATTTCTATACTGAAGACTTGGAATTGCTGCCCACTTCTGGGATCCAGTCAAGCATCATTAAGCACATCATAAACTCAGTGAATCCTTTAGGGGCTAACATTGCACAGTGGATGCTCATAAAGGTTTCCACACGCAAAGATTAAGTAGAGGGGTCTATACATGAACTGTAGTGGTTCAACTCCCCCATCAGAGCCTGAGCCATGAACTCCCAGTATAAAACCACAGTCCCTCTCTGGAGAGGTATTTAGCATGGCAGGGCAGAGTGGAGCTGAGAGGGGAAATTTTCTCAGGCCAGCAGAGGAAGGGAGGATCTGCAGCAACTTCTAATTTAGCCCCATCTTCAGCCTCATCTGTGTTGGAGGAAAGGCACACTGCAAGGAAGAGTGCTGGGATAAATAGCTCCCTAAAGCCCTGCCCAGTGAGCAGCTTAGGGCTGACATTCGGTTACACTTACTGAGATTTGACCTTACATAACCACCTGAGAGGCCATAAATTAATCTGGTCCTCTGTCAAATCCAGCTCAGGTCCAGGGCTTCTCTAGGACACCACTCCATGCAAAATGCTGGCTCTTGGCACCACTGCCAGTGAGAGGGATGGAGAATAAACTTGCTTTCCCCTTTGCTGGGCTCTACAGGCCCCAGGAGTAGAGTCAGACCCCTTCACCCCAATGGCAGAGACCTTCTTCCCTTTGCCTCGTCTCTCTCCTTTACCGGACAGCTCTGCCAGTCCTCATCCTTTTGCTGAGCAGCCTCTGGACAAAACTGGTTCCATGTTGCCCAGCTCTCCTACCCCTGGTAAATCTTCTTATCCTCACTGCTTTGCTGCCCTGCTGCCTGCTGGCCTTGCCCTTCCTGCCGGGCTGCCCCAGACTAACTAGCTCCTCCTCGTGGGAGGCGAGTCCTTCAGGAGCAGCAGGGAAGTCTTCGCACACCTTCAGGCTGGAGGTGGGAATTAAGTGATTAACATTTTAATGGGCCTGAAAGTCGCTTAGACAATCATTAAACCTCCAATCTTATATCTTGCAAGGAAATCTCCCTTGGACTAGCCGGAGCGATGGAGTGCTCAGTCACGTTTTCAGGGGTTGGCTTCTCACCCAGCTGAGATCCCTCATGTCATGTGTCCAGGTGGATAGAAGGGATTGTCATAGGACTAGGGGTGAAAAACCTGGCTAAAGCTCTGCTAGATGCTCTGGACTCCAAAGTGCACCCCCCCTCTCCCTGCATCAGTAGCTTTCCGTAATGAAAAGTGGCTTCCTGTCTGAGACCTCGTGTGGCCCCCATCCCCTCTCCATGCTTCCCACCTCATAATTCTCTCTGTTGTAGCAGTTTTGGAGGGGCTCGTGGCATCAAGGAGTCTGGGTACAGGCCCATCAGCCTTAGGATGTTGCCTTTTAAAGCAAATCCTGGGGGGCCTTGAGCCTGTGGTTGACTCGTGCTGAATGAATTCAAGCTTCGGGGGCTGCATCGCCCATTTCTCCTACTGGGAGGCAGCACAGGGGGGGCCTTTATTGCCCCCTCAGGCAGGGGGCAGTCCCCTGTCTGCGTGGGCTCACCCACTGCCTTTCCCCGTGTCCCAGTGCCATGTGACTCCCTGATTTACCCCTGTGATCTCCGGCGGAGAAGGGATTTCCGTGCGTCAGGAGGGATGCTCCCAATCCCAGACACGTCAGCCGGCCAAACTGGCGCTTACCTTGCAGCAACTCCGTGGAGGTAAATTTGCTGCACCAGGAGATTGCCCTTATGGTACATTTATTACCTCTAGCCTTCTTAGAGATTGTATAAGGTCTGAAGGGACGCAGAGCTCAAGACTCTGACAAGATTTGACGAAATTCTTCATTAGAGTGAAATGTAAGTTGGGAACACTGTGCACTGAGTTGTGTACAAACATGAATATACAGCTCCAAAACCATTTTACACAAGCTGTGGGGAAAAAAAATACATTGAAGATCCTCTTAAAATAATGATAATATTAGTAAGTAGTAGTAATAATAATAATAATAGTCTGTTTTCCCCTCCCAGACTGAATTCTTTCTTTTTCTCTACCCACTCTCTACCCTCAAACATCTTTCCTGAGAAATTTCGGTCTCAAATTTAAAAGTTTTGGAATTAGAGAGTAGATGAAAACAAAAGATTGAAAACGGAGCTGGTTTGCTGAACTGGTAGCCTCTCTCTAGTAGTTCCTTTCCACAACGCAGTCACATCTTTTGTAGAACATGGAGATGAAGTTTAAAAGAATGCAGCAGCAATGTACCACAGGTCTAGAAAAGATCAAACCCAGAAATGTTGGACTGTTCATGCAACTTGGAGGTGTCACCAGCTTGCACAAAATAATAATAAAAAAAGCCATCTCTTTTTTTTTTTAAACTCAGGATTTTTAAGAAATCACAGGTTTTGTTGGGTCCAATGAAACTGGGATGCTATAAAAGCCATATGACTGTTGAGAGTAAATATTATGTAGTTGAAAGACATACTTTTTAAAATATCTAATAAGATTTGGATATTCACATGAAATAAATTCAGACATCAGTAGTTGATAGCATGTAGTAGTCAGGTCAATCAATTGTAGTGAGGACAAAATACATAGCATTTAATAGTGCAATCTTAAGAAGAAAACAGTACTTTCTAACTAGGTACACATTTCAACTATCAATTTCTTATGTAATAAAGCATAGGTATTGTCTATCCATTGACCTTGCCCTCTTCTGCCACAGACAAGAATTATCTGTGCTTGGTCAAAATCTGACAGGAGGTGATTTCCACCACACAACTCCCATTTGTTGGAGATGCAATGCTTGGTGGTGGGGATGATGCAGTTCAAAAGGTGTCTTTTCTTCCAGCAGGTCAGTGACGTGTCTCCCCAGCAGGCTCTTGGACACGCTCACGGGGAGGATGAAGCTCCCATCTGCTCGGCCTGGTGTGCATCCAATGTCTGCACTCCTTCTCATCCCTCTTATCCGTAGGAAGATGAAGCCCAGGGCAATGATATGAATTCCTCATGACTGCATACAAGCTAATCATCAGCCTAGGAGTAAAACCTGTTTCTCCTGCATACTAGTCAACATTATTCCCATATAGGCTCAAAGCCTGCGGTGGTGCCCAACTTTACATCCCTATACCTTATGCAAGTGCTTTTAGTAGTCTTGTTATATATATACAGACAATATGGTATTTTTCTCCTTCAACTGAAAAAAAAAAGAAAAAGAGATAAAAATAGTCCCCCATTCCATGCAAAAATGACTGTAATACGCCAGAGCTGCCGCTGCACCGGTATACAACTGCTGCAAGCAGGGAAATCTGCAGCCAAGCCGTAAGTACACAATAACCTCAACTCACACAGTCTCCCAGCTTTCTAGTGCCCAGTGCAAATTGGGAAACCAGTGGGTTAGTCCAAACATCACAAGAAGAAAGTCATAGATATGACCTCCAAGATGCAGGTGCTGCTCAACAAGATAACCCCAAATCTCCCCCAGTTAACCCATCCAGTTCTTCAAACCCTCTCAGACTGGGACTGGTCACGCAAACAATTTGGAGCAACTTTGTGCTGCTTCCAGGGGAAGTTTGCTCTGTCCTTTCCCCTCCCCATTTGCTCCTTCCCTTGCAACAGAGATGGGAATATTATCTGCACTAAAAATGAATAGGTACCTCTCTATTTGCCTATTTATGTTTGCCAAATGAGTTTTAAGTCCACCTCAGCTGCTGTATTTGGCTCAGCACTTATGCGCTGGTCTGTGTGGAGGGTAAGCATGGGAGGAACCAAGAGCTGTAGAGAATAAAATAATTTCTCTTGGTGGCAGTGCTAATTCACCGAGGCATAAAATGCTTCTGAGGCTACAGACTCTGCCATCACCAGATAGGCTAATTTTTTACAGTTTATAGTGTTCTCTTTGAATGCACGACTTCCGAATCAAAGTGACATCCACAGCCTGATTTAAAGCAATGCTAGGCTGCTAGGAGAATCAGCCCCTCTTGCCTGAGATCTGTCCATCCCTGATAGAGATTTCTCTCACTAAGTTGTTAGCAACCCTTTCAAATTTGAGTACGCTAAACATTTTCCAGTGGAAAAATCAACCCTGTACAGTGAATTTAAGCCTAGAGACAACAGTTTTGCCTTGCTCAGTTTGCTTCTGCAAATGCATTAAAAGCAACCCATCAATCACTGCAGATTCCTGTTTGTAGGTTGGAAACCAGAGGTCTAATTTGTTCTTAAATTCCACACTGAGTAGCACGCGTGTTAATGCCGTGGAAGAAGCAAGTGGGCACTCTGTGAGCGAAAGAGGAAGATAAAATCTTTTGGTATTTCAAAGAGGAAACGGTGTAAAACCTTTCAGCTTGCTTCACCCTCCCTGCAAAAGGAGAGCAGCTTCTTCCCGAGGCAGCTGCTGCTTGAAACAATTATCTCAGCAGCAACTAACCTGCAAAAACGAGACTCACTTGTAAGGGACCCCGCTTGTATCCCCCTCAACAAAGGAGTCCGCACAAACACGCTCACCCCGATGTTCCTCTTGTCTTAATCGCCGTAAATGAGGGCGAGCTTTCGCAAGCCGCCTCCGTTACAGCGCAAGGGGGAAAATAAAGAAAACAACATGTCACGGGGCTGGGAAACAAAGACCCCCCCCGGCCGCGGCGGAGCCGCCGCCGCTGCGGGCGCAGAGCCCCGCGCCGCCCCGCGCCGCCGCTCCGCGCTTCCTCTGCGGGCGCTGCCGCCGCTGCCGCCGTTGCCGGTTTCTTCTCTCTCTCGCTCTATTTTTTTTTTTTTTTTTTTTTTTTTTTTTTTTCTGGTGTAATTTTTTTTCCGCCAACTTCCTTCCTGCTCCAACTGCCAAGGCTCGCGGCGGAGAGCGGCGCGCGGAGCGGGACCTCGGAGGCGGCTGGAGCCGGGTAGGAGGGAGAGGGGGGCGCGGAGGGGCCAGAGTGGCCCCCGGCGCCGCGAAACTTGGCGCCTTCGTCCCCCCCCCGCCTCAGCCGGACGGGGACCGCGGACGAGCCCCACATTTGGGGGAGGTTTAAGGGGAGCGAATGTGATGCGCGGGGGCGGCGTGAACACGGCGATGCCCCTGCGCCCCCGTCCTTATCCCGGGGTCAAGTGGTAGCAGCCCCCCTTCCTGGCCTCCCCTGCCCTCCCGCCTGCAGCGTGGGGCAGTCACCAGCCCCCTTGCAAAGCTAATGTCCCCTTGGACTCGTGAAGCCGCCTCTCCCTGCAGAGGGTCCCCAAACTGCCTTTGTCCCTCTCCTTGCAGCTCTGGGAATGACCCCCCAGGTCTCAGAGGTGCCGGCAATGCCTGACTGTGGTTAGGGACTGCAGGAAAGCAAGGAAATTGCTGCCAGACACCATACATCCCTGTTTCTCTTTGCATAAAGCACTTATGGGGTTAATAGTCGCGTTTTCAGTCAGGTTCTTGGTCTGAGTCCCTCGGGGCTCTTCTTGCCAGCCTGGCCATTGGCCTGAGCCCTGACACTGGAGTGCTGGGACCCTGACAGACCCTCACCCTGGAGATGCTTGGGTGCCTAAACCCAGTACTATGCTTGTCTTTGAAAGGGGGGCCAATCCCAAGGCTGCAGCAAGCAGATTTCATGCCTGGGGCTTGTGCTCATCATTAGCTCTCTTTGGGCAACTTGCTCCTTCACCCCGGCCTCAGGATGCTGCTGTTTATGAGAGGAGCAGAGGTGGCTGAGTGGCCAAAGCGTGAGCTTCCTGCTGGCCACCTCCTTCCACAGGAATTTGGCAGGGATGGGGCCGCAGGCTGGAGAGAAGCCCTGGATGGGGTCCGAGGGAGGCTGCCCTGCAGCCATGTGCGCAGGAGCTGCCGGTGCAGCAGGCTGCATGTCCGGGTTTCAGAGCCCTGAAAGGATCCCCACCTCAAGAGCAGCACACGCAGGCTGCTGAGGAGAGTCTCTGCAGCATGGTGGAGGATAGGGGATGGTCTGAGCCATGGGGAACAACCAGCCAGTCCAGCCCTTTCCTCTTTGCCTTTTGTCAGGTTGCAGAGATCAGTCTCCTCCTCCTGCATCTCTCCCTGGGCTGTGATAAACCATCAAACCTCAATGGAGGATGGAGGGCAGAGGGGCAGCTCTGCTCTGTACTTCTAGTGGTAGCAGATGCAGCCTGGTAGTGTGAGGGAGTTTGAAAGAGTGGAGATGATTCAGATCTGCAGCTGGAGCCGAAGTGGAAGGCAAGAGCTGATGGAGGCTGCTGCAGCTCATCACACCTCATGCTTGGTGTGGGGCAGCTCTGGCGTATCGGGGACTTTGCAAGGTGGCTGTGCTGAGGCTGCAGAGCAGTGGGGCGTGGGGCACCCAGCAGTTGTTACTTTCATGAGGAAGCTTCTGGCTTCCTTCCTCATGAGGGCGAGTTCAGATGCCTTTTGCAGGGTACATTGCTGCCCTTTGCACCCCTGGAGCCGGCACTGGATATTACTCAGCCCAGCACAGTTGCCTCCTGGGACTTTCCTTCCTGTCCCTCAGAGTGGGGATTCCTCCTCAGCTGCCCTCCCTGCACGGGTTCCTGACTCACTCCCAATGGCATTGCAATGGAGCCACGCGTAGCTCTTATCCAACAGCCCGGCCAAGGCTGCGTCTGCTTGGGCTCTTTGGTCCTTCTCTGTCTCCCTGTGACTTGCTAAGCGCCTTTGCCAGCGCACCACTCCTTGAGTTTTCTCCGCTGGTCTCACCACACAGGGATTGCAATTGGAGGTCTGCGTATTACTCATTGCTGCCTGATTCCACTTGCTGATTCACCGTAGCATAGTGGTTTTCTATTTTCTATTTCCTTGTGTTTTAAAGAACAAGAAAGCTATCCCAGTAGCTCTCAAAGTAACTTTTGGGAGGAGGGGCAAATGCTACGGCTGTAGCTGTGGAAAAGGGTAGATTGCTGTAGAGAGGGATAAAGAGCTTTACGAAGAAACTGCAGATAACCGGGGACTGAGAAAAAAGAGTTAATATGTGGATAAAGTGACATCAAATGAGATCTGCGTAGCTCAACCAGATCACCTTGCTGCCATACCCAAAGGAATGCCTTGGCCATCTGCAGCATCCACCACTGCTCCAGAGCACTGCTCATTTTTTAAACCTTTCTCTGAAGAATCAGAAAGTGGCCAGATGCACGTGGCCGGCTCCTGGTGTCCGGCAGCTGAGCGTAGGGACCTGACACAGTCCTGCTTCACCTTCCCTTCCTTTGCGCCGTCCTTTGTCTCCTGCTTTCCTCTCGCACGTGCTCTGCCTGGCTGCCCAGCAGTTGATCTCTCCTTGCTCTGGCTCCCCTTTGGGAGCCACCCAAGCATCTTTGCTGTCCTCCTGCCTGCAGCAGCCCTTGTCCCTGTGATGCTGACGGTGCAGTTGTGGCTCCAGCCTGACTTCCTTTCCTTTCTGAGAAGCCCTGCTGATAAAGGGCAGGTACCCAGAGCTGCTCTGCAGTGGGGCTAGATGCCTCGTGCTTCCTTCCTTAGCGGGAAGGGGACCTGGCCAGTGGTGGAGTGAGTGTTCCTAGCAGTGAACACCAGGAATGCGAGCAGATAGCCCGAAGGGGGATGTTTTCTTGACAGCTTTCATTAATTTGCTCATGTAAGGGAGTTGCTATTGGGTATTTGATTTCTTTGTCTGAGTGAGGCTATAACACCATTATGAGACTGTGAATGAAGCCTCCAGCTTTGGATATATTCCTGTCTCTCCATGCCCTGGTGTGTGGCTGTGGCTCTTTGTGCTGGCGAATAGCTGGCGAAGGCAAAAGCCTTTTACAGCCTTTTGGCTTGTAATTGCAGGGTTGCTGGCCAGCCAGCAATCACACTGCGCAGAGTGGCCGTAAATCACTCCCGCTTGAGGCTCGGCTCCCGCAGCCTCCTCCCCGGGAGGGAGGAATGGTGTGGGTCTGCGTGTGCGCACGGTGCCTGCAGGGAGCTGAGCGGGGGCAGGAGGGGGGTTGCACTGGAGCCGGAGCATCGGCACGGCAGCGTCAGCACTGCAGCCCGTCGCTGCCGCCATTTACCTGTGACGGGACCGCTGAGCCCGGCGGTGGGGCCAGGTGGGGCACTGAGCTAGGGCCCCCAGGGACGCTACCTCCCTGCGGAGTGATCCCATCGACCGGCCCCTCCTCTCTTACCCAGAGCGAGTGACCATGACGGAGAAGACCCAAGAGCCTCACGTGGAGGATGATGATGATGAGCTGGATGGGAAACTCAACTACAAACCTCCTCCCCAGAAGACACTGCAGGAGCTGCAGGAGTTGGACAAGGACGATGAAAGCCTTGCTAAGTACAAGAAGTCCCTGCTGGGAGATGGGCCTGTGGTGGCAGGTAAGCGGGAATGGCCTGATGCAAAGGGATTGGAGTGACGGATAACAACAGTCTAATGTGGGCAGGGGGTGAGATCGTTCAGACCACAGGGAGCTTGTTTGACCAGACATGCATACTTCTTCGACTAGAATGGGATTGGGATGTACTGGGGATGCCTAGATCAGTGATACAGAGAAAGGAGACATGAAAGATGTCCTGACATTACCTGTAAGGTGGTTGGTAGGGAGGGTTAGCATAGGGTAGGGACCTGTGGTGGGAGGTGTGTTGGCTCGGGGGACTCCTCAGGGGTGAGAATCATGAGGGGACTAATATATGTTTCAAGGGGACATTGCTGCTGAGAACAATCTTAAAAAGGAATCTCCTCTAGAGGAAGATCTGTATGGATTGGGATGGTGACAGGAGGGATCCTTGCTGAGAAAGTGGCAGAGATGTGTGGGTTCCATTGCGCATTATCTGTGTGGGAAGGCAACTGTGTTTCTTTAGATTCGCTTCCCTACCCCCACATTTAGTTTTGCAAGCTGGCAGCTTCCCCCTAACTTTCCTACCCTGCAGATCCAACAGCTCCCAACGTAGTGGTCACCCGACTTACCCTTGTATGCGACTCTGCTCCAGGACCCATCACTATGGACCTTACGGGTAGGTAAAGACACTCCTTGAGCACACAGCGGAATAAGCAAGGGCTTTAGCATGCCTCCAATTGAAAAGAAGTTTGGGGATGGTACAGCACAGGAACCGTGAGGGCATCTTAGCCTTGCTGCTTATTTAAGGCACACATTTATGAAAAAAGACAAGGAGTTGTAGTAGAGGAAAGTGTCAAGGGTCTTTTTCTTCATTTAGCCTGCTCTAGGGGCTCCTGGGTTTCTACTGCCTTTTGCTCATATTTCCCTTCAATTAGGCCTCTCGAGCATAAGGCATGTGCTTTCATTAGGGTGTTTTGAAACTTCAGAATCAAGCAATACTGTAGTTCCGGCTCCTGGGGACATGGGGAGAGATTCAGGCTTCACCTTATATGGGCTTTTCAGCAGGGAGAGGAAGCTGGGTCTGGAGCAGCAGCGAGATTTCCTGTTCAACTGAAACCATGCAGAGCCCTGCTGAACCCGGGCAGTGTCGCTTGCAGGGCAGGAGCTGTGAGATGTGCCCAGCTCCTCTCACCTGCTCCCCCGAGCCTGGTGCTGGCCACAGGTCAAACACATTATACATCCCTATGAGTCCGTAATACCTAACTGTGAGTCTGTACATAAATATCGTTATGCTTCTGTGCCCAGATCTGTATTTATTCATGCATTGTCTACACAGATGTGGACGTAGTTATATGCATATACACAGGCCCATGTGCGTGTCTGCTCCCGGTGCAAACCTTGTGCAAACCTTAGCAAATTCTTCTGGCATAGTCTTTCAAAGGTTTGCTCACCTCCCATACCACTCCCAGCCCCATCCCAGTCCCCTGCTTATGGTCTCTTCTCACCTCTAACTAATGGCCTGAACCTCTCCTTACAGGTGACCTTGAAGCACTCAAGAAAGAAACCTTTGTATTAAAGGAGGGAGTTGAATACAGAGTTAAGATCCACTTCAAAGTGAGTTGCTTTCCTCCCTATTGCTAAAGCCTGTTATCAGATATCAGCCTGTTATCAGCAGTCTATCAGATATTTAGAGCTGACAGCGTGCCTGCCGGAAAGCTAAGCCCAAGGAAAGCACCTGAGTTTTAGGTGTCATTCTACTCAATAATGGACTGGCCTTTCCAGCTGATGAAATGACTGCTGTCATTTCCTCATCTTTTAGAAAACATTGCATCCTACCCATCCATGATGGTGAACAATAGGTTTTTTTGAGATCTAGGTAAATAGTTTTGATTGAGTTTGAATTTTTAGCCATAAGGAAATCTTTAATCCACATTTAGTGGCAATGTAAGTGAAGGAAAAGATTTGTTTCCATGAAGTACTTTTATACATATACATATACATTGCTAGGCTTGATGAATGCATAAAAACAATGAAACCTTGTAGCATTTGACTGACAATATCTGACATTTTCTGTGTCCTGATACACTCAAACAACCTTATTTTCCTCTCTCTCCTAATCAGTATATGTCAACCATTTTGCCTGTTTTTAATTAGAAAGGAAACATGACCACAGTGCAGTGTGGCATCCAGCACTGAAGTGATTATGTTCACAAATGTTTGTTGTAAACAATATTGGTTTCGGCAAAGAAAGTGAAAGGGAAAGGCAGACAGGTTTACAGAAAAAGAGAGAAAAGAGAAAGTATTAATACCTAGCTCCTGTAGGAAGGATTTCCCTCTTTCTCTGAAGCTTTTTCGCTGTCTTGGAGATAACTTTGACCCTAGGGACACCTCCAGCCCTCTTTTGTACGATGAAACATTTCCATGCATATCTTAAGCCTTGTTGACAGAAGATGCCTGGAGCCTGACAGTTAGTTGCTCTAACTCCCTCCCCCAGTCCCTAAGCTGGAAAGGGCTGGCACCATGTGGATTGTCCCCTGGGATGTAAAAGATCTTCCTGTCTTGTTTCCAAACTGAATCATACTGCAGTCAGTGTGTGCTGGGTGGGGACAGCAAGGAATATGTCCAATGTACCCGTGGGAGACTTGAGGAAAGATTATGGATTAAAACTATATCCCTCCATATCTTGAAAAGAAACTTTTCAGCTCCCTACTATCTTAGAGGGCAACAAAGAGACCTCAGCTAATCTTGATTATGTCTTTGTGCTAGAGGGATGACTTCCACCTCCAGTTCTCAGTGTGAAAACTATTTGGGAACTCAGTCCTTCACTTTGTTTGCCCTTGTTAGCCCCTCTTGGGAAGCTGATTGATGTGCCCCAGTCGACTTCTGAGTCAGGAGAAAGATGTAGAAGGGTCGGAGATGCCCTTACACACACAGATGGTGCCATAGGTCTCTGGGAGACTATAGAGGAATATCAGGGCTTCCCTCAGCAGTATGTGTCCTGTACTGTTGGCCCCTCAGGAGCAGTGGTGTCTCTAAACAAGACAGCGACAGCAAAACTGTGACACTTACGCTTGGTCGCTTCTTGCAGGTAAACAAGGACATTGTGTCAGGACTGAAATACGTGCAGCACACTTACCGGACAGGGGTGAAGGGTGAGTAAGACCCCTTCCTGTTCTGTACACCAGTACTCTAGTCCCTGTGAGCCCCACTGATCACAGAAGTGATCTTGGTTGTTTTGGGTGAGAGACCCTCCTGGGCCCCATTGACCTCTTGGCTGCCACGTGGGAGACTTCCCAGCAGAGTGCGTTGACCTGAACTCTGCATTACCCAGGCCAACTGCTTCCTGTGTGAACTCCCTGCGAGCCAGCTCTGGTATCTATATGGTACGCTGCAGTCTCCAGCACAGATGTCCCCAGAGACACTGTTTAGACAGTGCTTGCCGCAGAGATTTCCTCTCCATACAGAGCTGCCCTCACCTCCACCCCCACCCTAGAGATTGTCTTGCTTGTGGTGGAGTGCAAAGCCCTTGCAAAGCTTATTGCCCTCTGAAAGTCTTCTGGATGTATGTGGTAAAATGTGGAGCTGTTTTACAGAGCGTTGCACAGGATCCAGTTTTTGCCCATTGCTTCTGTTGTTTGTATAGTGCTGTCCTGCCTGGAGTAGGCTCAGAAAACCTCCATTTCACACACATGTCCTAAATTCACATCTCTGTATACAGCCACCTCTAAGGCTCCTGCATCCTGTTCAGCACGGATGTGTCTTCTCACCAAAAAAAGAAGTAGCAAGAGATCAAGAGAGATCTCTAGTGATGCTCTGTGTATAACTACTCTCTTCTAGTATCATGCACATGAGAGAGGGCATGGGCTCAATTGCCTGCCCATCTGTCCATCTGCCTGTCCATCCTTCTGTCTATTCAGCTGTTCCTGTGCTTCGCTTCATCCAGCTTCTCATTTCCCTTTCGGTTCTGTCCCCTTTACTAACCCCCGTCCCTTCCTGTCCGCACTGCTTCCTTTTCCTCTGTGATCTCATGCTCTTGGCCTCTCCTTCCCATATTTATTCCCCACCTGAGGGACTCATTCCTTGTGGATTGTTTTCTCCTAGTGGACAAAGCCACGTTCATGGTTGGCAGCTATGGGCCACGGCCAGAGGAGTACGAGTTCCTGACGCCGATTGAGGAGGCCCCAAAGGGTATGCTGGCCCGAGGCACCTACCACAACAAGTCCTTTTTCACGGATGACGACAAGCATGACCATCTCACCTGGGAGTGGAACCTGTCCATCAAGAAGGAATGGACCGAATGAGTTCACCCTGTTTGCCTTTCCCCTTCCCGTCCCCCTGCCTCCTGCACCAGTCTCCAGGTGGGCCATGCCTGCTGTGCTGCTCCCACTCCTGCCACCATGGCTGGCGCAGCCCTTGTGGGCCCTCCTGTGGGTGCAGGAGGCTCTGTGCCAGCCTTGGTTTGTGCACAGGCCTGTGGATGGCCTTGGCTGCATCTTTCGATACACTGAAAATAACTGCTCACCC
>JAVCKT010000466.1:0-11240 GCA_032273925.1 Rhynchotus rufescens | reverse complement strand
AAGAATTCTGATACCCTTTGTATTAGGGCAACTTCATTTCAAGGCCTCTGGAGGACACGGATGGGTTTCCAGCTGCTGACTGCTTTGTGGGATGCCCTGAAAAAGGATTTTTTTTGAAAAAAAAAAGAAGAGGGAGGGAGGGGGGAAGGGAGGAAAAAAAGAGTGAAGGAAGAAAGGAGGGAGGAAAGGAAGGAAGGAGGGAGGGAAGAGGGAGAGGAGATGACAAAAGGACCGTGCCCCAAGCCCCTACACTTGACTGGTGTCCTGGCTATGCACAGAAACCAATCTTTTATCACCTCTGGCCCATAGCTCAGCTTCTGGAGGTGCCTCCTTCCCCACGTGAATTGGAGCAATATTTTCCCCTGGCATTGCTAGGGCATTTCTGGCCCTCCCGTACTTGTGCAGTATAATCCACATCACAGGATCATCCGGGCATTTTCACTAACACACTCAGCGCTGCAGGGACGCAAGGCTCTGAAGGTGCCCTTCACTCACAGCACACTCCAAGTCTGGGGTTGTTTTTTTAAAATTTCTTTTATACTAAATCTGTTCAGCATCAGGAGACTTGTCTGCAAATGCTAGGAGCAATTTTGTCAATCTTAATACTTAGCCACTGGGGGAAAAATTTTGGTACAGCAAAGATTGACAGCAAGGAGGAAGCATTAACTGACTGAGGCTCTGTGTGCGTGAATTTACTCCTCTAAATATCTTCAGATTTAACTCTGAATTTGACTCAACTTAACTCACTGAAAAAAAACCCACAATACTTGCTCACCAAAATAAACTATCAGTTCTGTAATCTTTAGAGAGCAAAAGTAAAACAGGCTCAATGCTCTCCTACTATAACTCTGTCTAGGTTTTCCCTTCTGGCGAAACTTGTAGCAATTACATAAGCATTATTCACAGATATTTTTATCATCAAAATGCTTCTGTACAAAAATGGCAGCCTGGTAGGAGAAAGCTCCTGACTGCTTCTGCTCTGCAAGATTAAGAACAAACAAATCAACATTCACAAACAAATCAACATTCACTTGATTTGGGAAGAGTCCCAAATATTTATTCAATATTTAAAGAGTCTGAAGGCAGATTGTTTTGCTGCTCTGCCATTCAGAATATTCCTCAGCGTCATATTGGACTGTCTTATATGTCATTAGATTTAAAGAGTTACCTTTGGGGACATGTATTTTGGGACCCACTGCTATTATAACTGCAGTTCTGACTTATTCCATCCTTCAACCTTCAAAATTACAGCGATGAGATGTAATACTCAAAAATATAGAGATGGCAGGTAGAAATACTGAGAAATTAGGGGTTAGTTTTACAAAGAGAAGATGGCAAAGATTAAAACTTTAGTGAAAATGTCACACTCCAAGTCACATGAATGTCCATGGCAAGGATGATGTTTCCAATCTCTGCACACAGTATTATTTTCTACAGGGCAGTCTTTACTTCTGGAAAGCCAACACCCACCTTTGGAGATGCTGAATGAAGCCATAAGAAACATTATTTATAAAGAGAAAAGGATAGGCTTCCATCGCCTCGTGCTGGTGGTGGGTCCCAGAGCGTATGAAACATCCCTCATGAAGCCCAAAGACCTCCTGGGACAACCATGAGGCTGCAAGACAGAATTGGTGGTGACCGAAGTGCTTATAACCTGTATCTTTACATTAGCAACCAAGGCAAATCACAAGAAGAGCAGAGGCTTAACTTGCATCACTCCTTTAGATCTCATTTTTTTCTAATATGGACAAAATGATGACTTAACACGGTCTTCTCACATATGCTGTTCCAACTGTACTTCAGTAGAGGAACCCTGTTCTGCATAGGTGTCCTTCAATTTATCAGGGCGCGTGCAGTGTTACAGAGTAGAATGACTTACCCTCAGTTTTCTTCAGGGTAGAAAGGAAAGGAAACTATTTGGCAGTGGGAAGCAAAGCTCCTCCAGTTGCAGGAGCTTCTCATTTTGCATTTGCATTTGCCAGCACAAAGCCTGTGGTTCAGTGATTCCCTGGCATTCTTCACATCTACCTACTCCTCCTTTTCGCTGGCCTTTCCTAAAATACCCGTCTGCGTAGCAGCAACCTATTAAAAGATCTGGATTAGGGCACATCACGAGGCAGATGTGAGTCAGTGTCAGGCTGGGGTGAGATGCAAACATCTCACTCAACTGTACAAAAGAAGTAAGACCTGGAGGAAACATGAAGTTACCTTTCTGTTCAACTAGAAAAGTCTGTGCCAGGACCGTGCACAGTCCTAAATCTAAATCCAACCAGTACTTCCCTAACTCACCTTCACCAATTATGCTTCTCACAATTAATCCTTCAGCATCATAAACATCTCGGTGCCAGTGAGGGAACCAAAGTTTTCTGTGAAGAACACACCAGTTACACAAAACAGCTAAATGCCATGGACATCTGGAAAGTACCTCTGCCTTCCATGATTTTTTTTTTCCTTGGCTACTCCGTGCTTTCTGACACCCATTCTGTCTCAGTGGTGATGCTCTGTTCTGAATCAAAAGATAGTAACACGTTAAAATGAGGGATTCAGGAATGCTGATCTGCTGAAAAAACAGATTTATTGGTCTGCTCTCAGACATGGTAATATTCTGAATTGAGAAACACCAAATGACTCAGTAACAGCTTGGATTGCTATTAAGATTTTTCTTGATCACATTTGCCTGAAATGACAATTTTAATTATTTTAATTATTTTGCCTTGCTGCTCCTGGACAAAAAATAATCAGTTCAGTAATTATTACTTGGAAATAATCCTAGGATACAGATAACAAATGATTGTTTCTGACAGGGTATTTTCCTTGCGCTCTGTTGTGGTGGAGGGGACAGAAGGTTATGCAACAGCACACAGCGTTTCATCTCATGCTTGTCCAAGGCTGAGAAAGTGCCTGACGGGCCCGGATCAAGAGGCATTCTGACAACCTGCCTCATCAGAAACGGTGCCCTGATTGCACATTGCAAATTCAGCTTCAGACAAGAAGCAGGGGAGGAGATGGTGGGGCTGGCTGGCAAGCAAGACGCCCCTTGGCAGCACAGGCCTCGCCTGGGCTGCGCTCCGGGCTCGGAGCAGCTCCTGGCACTGGCACTTCCTCTGCCTTCTCTCCACGGCTGGTCACAGAGCTAAGGGCTGGTTTTGAGGCTGCTCAGCTGCATTAGCAGACAGGAGGCAGGACCGACTGCCTTAAGAAGGTGGAAGGAGAGAAGGGCATCATTTCTGTAGTTGAGCCCTGCTACTTGTGGTGCACAGCTGGGCACTGGGTTACCTACAGTTCTAACATCCTAATGAGTATTAAATGACTACCGAAATACTTAAGGCTTCATTTTACCCCTCCATTTTAATGCTGCAAAGTGCTGAACACGTTACTTTTTCACTGGCAACTGTTCTTGACCTCTTGTGTTCTTTTCTACTTTTCAGAGCAGTTCCATCTTTTACATTTTTATTTCGATAGTCTGACAAGTAAGGTTTCCTAACAGCACTGCAGGTTGGGTTACCTGCTAACTTACTGTATATGCACACACTAGCACAAGTCTGAAGTACAGAAATGTTCAGGAAATCTCCATATTTACTTCCAGACATCAAGTAGTGATTTCAGTTATGCCTTAGAGAAAGAAACTATATAATATCAAACAATTTTACATTTGGTATCGTCAAGCACTGGATATAATGGCAACCATTATGTGAGTAGACACACATATAAACCTATGCAAAGAAAATACAGTAGCTGAAGTACCACAATCAAAGACCAAGCAGGCAAAAAATTGTTTTTCCTCAGCCTATGCAGCATTTACTCCTCTAGCCCTTCCTGAGGCTGCTTTCTCCCTGCCCCTAAATCTTCTGCTGAGTACTCCTCTTAAGTCAAGTACATTAGTCACTATCTCACACCAGTTTGCCAGAGGACCCAATTTTATGTTTTTAATCTCTCCTGCTCCAGGGTCTAAGTTATTTCCTGTCTTTCTTCCATTTAACCGTGAATTTTATTACTTCTTTCCAGATTTCTATATTTTTTTGCCAGTATCTTACTCTTCTACCTTTTTCTCATTCTGTTCTTTACTCTTATAGTCTCCTCTCTTCTCAGTCTCTCTCCAAGTTCATTTCTTTCCATTTCTTCACTCCTTTCACGCACTCCAACACACGCACTGCACAACTGCAGGGGTGAAGCTCTGTCCTTTGTGAAGATCACGTCAAAAACACCGTGCCCTGAATCACTACAGACCTAAAAACCAGAGAAAGCTGATGAAGCACAGAATCGTATCAAAGGGATCGTTGACATATGTACAAACCATAAATATAAAAATCTAAAAATTATTAAGGCAGCACATTTGAAAAACTTCTTCTATTGCATCAAACTGACCTTAAGTGACTAATGCTGTGGGTAGCACTAGCTGCCACCCCAGAACCTCCCCCTCCACCAGAGATCTTCCCTGGTTCTTCAGTCCAGCTGCTCTGAAGGCTCTGGCTGCTTGGAGAAAGGAGACACTAGATACACTCACCAGGCCCGGAGGACTGAGCAGCACTGTGTCCACAAAAACACCCCCATTCCGATCCCTCGTTTTTGCAATTCAGATCTCAACCCCGAGCCCAGCACTGCTGCAGAAGCAGCCCTGGCTGCTAGGCAGGACAGAAGGACCCTTTGCATGGAACAGAGGTGCTTCCAGTAGGCTAAGGAGCAGCGCTGACAGACGCAAAAGTGTGACCTGAAAGTTCTCCGCAGGGACGAGGAGGATGCCCGAGTTGTCCAGGCTTAAAAGTTAACTTCCAGAATGTGAAATTTAAAGGGTTTAGGGGTGGCAGAGAGATTCATTTTGGGTACAGAAGATTCTCCTGGGTAAATCTCTCTCTATTTTGCTCAACAGAGATGCTGTAACTTTGGTTCTGCACAGCTTCACTTGCTTTGTCAGCAAAAAGATGATACTGCATAGGCAAATGTTTTTTACACCAGCACAAAGAAGTACAGAGAAACCTGACACAGCTTTTGTACGGGACTGTCCTTAGGGAAGACAGAAATGGCAGACTGCTACTGCCACTCCTCAGCTATTAGTTGTCAAAGTCCTTACTTCTCCAGTAAAATACATGTGTACAGTCAAACTTGGGTCCATTAAACTCCCAGTCCTGGCAGGATCCAGTCTGCAATGTCAACGGATGCTTTCCGTTGGTAGTTAAACAATATACTTTGGAGAATGCTGAATTGAAGTGTATTAGTATATTCTCTGTCTCTGCAATTGGATATTCAGCCTCTGCTGTGCAGAACTGAATCCATAGGGCCAACCCTTCTAGGTGATTCAGGCTGAGAATCTGCATATGTATGAAATATATAAATAAATAAATAGACAATATAGAAACAGGTTTGTGTTACTCTACTGAAGAGAAATGGAGCAGTTCTGAAATTTAGACCCAGACTGTTTCATAGTGCTTTCCAAAACCAAACAGATACAAATTAGTCTCCTTGTTTCCCTCTATATCAAAAAAAAAAAAAAAAAAAAAAAATCAAACTCCTGATTTAATTTCAGCAATTTAAACAAATTAATTAAAAATCTAGCCTAAGTGTGTGGTCTGGAAAACCACAGATAAAAGAATACATATGTATTTAAAAGAAACAGGCTAAGGTCCAAAGCTTTTTATCATTACTGGTATCTCATTTAAATCCTGCATGGCCAAAATCTCACGTTGAGTCTATGCTGTGGCCTGTGTGACACGCTCTGGTCATAGACAGCAGCCAGGGAAGACAGGCTTTCTGGCAGGGCCCTATGGTCACAGGAGGGCTTCCAGAAGAGCACTGCCCTTCTGACGCCTCTCCATGCACCGTGTGACCCAGTATATGGGTAGAAAACATGGGTAGTGACAGAAAACTTACCCAGCTCAGAGCTGAGTTACTCAGTAAGTTACTGAGAGCAGGGAACTGGCTGCTTTGACCGTGTTGCTGCCTTGGGGGCTCGTTCAGCAGACCAGCCCTCTGGGTACGGGCAAGGAAGGGTCTCTTACAGCATCTGAGACGTGATTCAAAACTACTGCCCCTTCACTGAAGCCACAGCACTGTTTTGCCTCCTATGTGGTGTCCTGCTGTTGGGCGCTGCATGTTTTTTTGCTGCATTTTTTGCATCATTTTTACTGAAATAAAGCTAGTGGAAGACAGTCAACCCCACTGGATCAGTCAGTTACCAAAAGCAAACCTAAGCTGTGCTAAACGCCTGTAACATCTTTGTGGAAGGTAACGCTATAAGTGTCAGATGTACCTAAAGAAGACAGAATGGAAGACAAAACTTCCCTGAACACAGGGAGAACGCTGAGGCTAAGGAAAGCACAAATGTTAAAGTATACGCACCTTGTTTATATGTCACAAATAAAAATGAAACACTGTTTCTGCCAAAACAATATTTTAGCCAGTTCTTTCCAGGAAGCACTGATTACAGTGTAGCAGAAACAGCTCAAAACAAAAACCTTTCCTAACGAACAGCATCCTCGTGCATGACGATGGCAAATCCCACCAAGTCTCACCAGCCAAAGTAACTGCAAAAGTAACTCATGCAAAAGCCTGCCTTCCAGTTCACCCCAGGGAATCAATATTCACCAGGAGAAAATGCTGCATTAGACTCCAACTCTGAAAATGAGTGGAAGGGGAATCCTGGCTTTACATGAGATCAATGCTGCTCAACAGATTGGATCTTTCTGGGCAGCCCGTGAACTTTCTGGAGAAGCTTTGAAACACCCAGACTGCCAAGCAAAGAGCTGCAGAATGTGGGAAGGAAAACTGAGCTAATCTAGCATTTACTGAAATAAGGCAGCCTCCTCTTTTCCCTGCCCAGAAAAGACATCAACCCTCAAAAGAAACTGTAAAATTTGTTCACAAAACTGCTTTTCAAGGGCAATTGATTTCTCATATATTTAATGATCCAGAGAAAAGAAAAAGCAAACAAACAAACAAAAAAACAGCCAGAGAGACTGCAGTGGCCACAGTTTGACCTACGGGATGGATTTCAGTTGGTGCTGGAAATGTTTGCACAGCAGCCTCGGAAAGGAACATGGCAAGAAAGGAAACATACTGCAGTGATCCAGGTGAGCCTGTGCACAATCAAATTACAGGAGATGGCATTTTCTAGATGTTACAGTCACAAGACATCGCTGCTATTCTAGGTCGTATCTCGCTTACTGTTTGACCTTGAGTAATAAATGACGTGCACCTGCTCTGAGCATCTTTTTTTCCACTGTGAAAAGATGCAGGATCTGGCCTGGCAGTGGGTTATCTAAAGCAACTCTAGGTTAGAACAGGAACTCTCACGAGTGGATACAGATTTTACCTAGGTATGACGACACATGGCTCTAGATCATTATTTTATTAGAAAGGGCAGTAGAGAGAAAAAAACTTAAGGCTTAAAGTATTTTAATTAAAAGTTCTAGATTTTTTATTAAAATTAAAAATTAGAGTTATTTTTATTAGCACTTAACAGTCATAATTACTTTGCTTCTCTCTTTCTTTCACTACACACTTAAAATTACAACGTGGTAACAAGAACAAATGCTAGGAAAGGATGCCTGGCTTACTGCAGAAAATGTCAGCAGGAGGACACAGGATTTGGACTGAGAGTATTCCAGGTGACTGTGACCTACTGTGACTCCATCAAAATAAACCCCAAACCGCTGCCCTCACACTCAGCTGCCAAAGGGAACCCACAACATGTGTAGACCTGTGTTTGGCTGTGGGGAAGTTTAACTCTTTACCACTGTGCTGAGGTGTAACTTCACACCCTCAGCAGGCGGGCAAGCAGGGAGGAGGGCTCTTCCCGTCTTCGGAAGGGCGGTCAGAAGGCACCAGGAGATTACACCTGCTTCTAGGGTGTCAGACTAACAGGGGAGGGAAAGAGATGGAGCAGGGTGCTCTCTCCTATGGGCAGTATGGACCCTGCCATCATAAGCACCAGAACAACCCACACTACAGACAACCACGCGTCCCCTCAGGCCGGTGCTGCTGCTCGCTCTGCTCCGTGCAGGACCCTTGGACTTGGCTGCAGCTACAAAGACCGATGCGCCCCATAGGACAAGAAAATGCTGCCAGACTGCAAAGGCATGGCTATGGCACTCACCACCAGAACACAACCCTTTTACAGTTGTTTCTTTCAACAGAATCCTGGCCAAAGAGACACTCAGCACATCTCCAACTGTTTCAGGCTGTAAATTTTTTTGCGCAAGCCGGTCAAAAACAATCAATGGATTTAACATCCTTCTTGCCCTTTCGGGATGGGTATCTACAATAAATGGATTTCCTTGGACTCCAGCTGCAATGACTGGTATTGGATAGGGCAGAGCTCCTTGGTTTTACTGCATTTATTTACTTGTAGCATTCGCTTCTCCTCCCAGGAGGCGGCGAAGCCAGAAGCACTGGAACTCGCAATCCGTGACTAACAGGGGAAACAAAGATGTGACACGACAAGGCGACGGGAACGCGGTTTAAGGAACGCCCGCTCGGATACCGCCCTGGCCACTCGCTCGCAACACCAGCACGGCAAACGGCGCGGGCAGCATCAACCACCCCCGGGGGCAGCCGGGGGCAGCCCTGGCGGCGGGAGCCACCCCCCCCCGCCGAAACCCACGGCATCTTCAGCCGCAGCCACGTCCCCCGCGTGCAGAGGCGCCCAGAGCGACACGGAGCGTCCGAAGCGTTCAGAGCGACACGGAGCCCCGTCTCCCCGCCCCGACCCCGCGCGCCTCTGCCCGGCCACGGGGCGCCCTCCCTCCCTCCGTCCCTCCCGCGCGGCCGCGCTCACCTCCACGCCCAGGCGCTGCTTGAGCACGAGCGCGGCGCACAGGTAGCCGGCGCGGCCCACGAAGAGCTCGTCGGAGCCGCACTCGAGGAAGGAGAGGGGCGCGCAGAGCTCGCACAGCTCGCGGAACTTGCCCAGCGCGCGCGCCGCCTCGGGCAGCCCCAGCGCGCCGTAGACGAGCGCCGCCACGGCGTACACGCCGGCGCCGCCCAGCAGGAAGGCGGCGCGGGTGTCGGCGTCCGCCTCGCCGCCGCCCTCCTGGTAGCGCACGCAGGCGTCCGCGAGGCGGCGGGCGGCCCGCAGGTAGGCGTCCCGCGAGGGCGCGAAGAGCGGGCACTGCGCGACGTGGTACAGCATGTAGGCCACGCCGGCCACGCCGCCGTACAGCCCGCCCTGGCAGGCGCCCAGCGGCGGCAGCTCGCGCAGGATGCGCTCGATGGTGGCCGTCACGAGCGGCACGGCCGCCTCCTTGCCGGCCGCCGCCGCCGCCTCCTTGCCCGCCGCCGCCGGGCTGCCCTGGTAGTCATCGAAGCGGTTGGCGAAGCAGCGCTGGCTCGCCATGCCCCGGCCGGCGCGGCGCGGCGCGGCGCTCTGCGCAGCGGGCGGCGGCGGCAGCGGGGGCTGCGCAGGCGGAGGCGGAGGGAGGGAGGGAGGGAGGGAGCGAGCGCCGGGAGGCGGGAAGGGCAGAGGGAGGGAAGGCGGCGGAGGGGGGCGGGATGGGGGCGCCTCGCGCCGCCTCCTGCTGCCGCGAGAGCCGCCGGCCGTTGGCGCCGGCAACCGATGAAGCGGGCGGCCGGTGGGCTGGGCCGCCGTTGGGGCGGGCGGCCGTTGGGATGGGCAGCCGTTGAGGCGGGCGGCCGTTGGGATGGGCAGCCGTTGGGGGGGGGCGGCCGTTGGGATGGGCAACCGTTGGGGGGGGGCGGCCGTTGGGGCCGGCAGCCCTTGGGATGGGCAGCCGTTGGGGCCAGCGGCCGTGGGCAGCCGTTGGGGCGGGCGGCCCCTGGGATGGGCAGCCGTTGGGATGGGCAGCCGTTGGGGCGGGCGGCCGTTGGGGCCGGCAGCCGTTGGGATGGGCAGCTGTTGGGGCGGGCGGCCGTTGGGGCGGGCGCTGCGGTGCCGCTGCGAAGCGGCAGCGGTGGCTGCCGAACGAGGGCCGGCAGAGCGGAGCGCGGCGGCTTCCCCTTCGGCCTTGCACCTGCTCCCGGCGGAGCTCCCTAAGTGGAGGCTTAGCAGAATTCAGCCCAGAAGTGGGAGTGACTAACCCCGATTTGGAAGCCAAAAGCCTCTTGCGGTCATGCTGCCTCTCACACTTGCCTGGCGTTGCTTCCTTTCTCACACAGCCAAAGGTAGAGGCAGCCTCTCCCTGCTCTGTTTGCTGTTGTCCCTGCTCTACCTTCTTCCCACCTGTCCAGCAACCCAGAGGAGCTCACCACCGGCAAGCTCTGCTGCCAGGCACGCCCCTGAGGAAAAGGGGTTACTCGGTTTTCCATCCTCCTTCGCCTCTGGGCTGCCCGAAGATTTGGCTCCGGGATATGTGGCAGATTTGCAGGAGTCTTCTAGGGAAGGGAAGGGTGACCAGAGGGTTGGCGAGCAATTCTGGGCTGTGGGACAGCCCCTGTGGGGCTGCAGCAGCCAAACCTGAACGATGTAGCCCAGCCTGAGCAGGAGCAGCCTGAGGCTGATGTACATGGAAAGCTAAGCATGTCCTCGACAGACGAGTGATGGCACCAGGCCATCTTTGGCCCCTTTCCTCCACTCGCAAGCCAAGCAGAGCTTGGGAGGAACTCATCTTCTAGGCCACTGTCCTGATTTCCAGTTTGAAAAAAAAAAAAAAAAAAAAGAAAAAAAAAAAAGAAAAGAAAAAGCCTGAAGCAGATTTTCTAAGAGCAACTCTCACATGGTACAAATGTACCACAGCCATGTGTATCTGTGATTATGTAAACTAGTATAAGTGAATTTGGCATCGAGATCCAGGACTGGTCAGCTGTGTGTCTCTGGCACCAGTTCTGGAGGTGGGTCTGGTGGTAGATGAAGCTTCGGTCTCCACACTGGAAGATGCAAGGAGAAGCCATCAAAGTAGCTACACAAACAGAGCAGGAGGAAAGAGTTTCCAGCCAGAGTTGATGGCAGCAAAGAAAGCAGTACAAAATGCCTGGCCTAGTGAACGCAAGAGGTGAAATATCAGAAACGTGGGAAGCAAGAGAAGGTCCTGGCTCTGCCTGGTCTCTGAACATGGTGAGAGCTGGGAGGCAAGGTGCTGTCGAACCTATCTGTCCATCAGTATTAATAAAAAAGGTTTTCTAAGACATCTAAGGTACGAAAGAAGCTTGGAAATAGCTCTGGACGCAGCTGGGATTCCTTGTATTCCAGTGCCTCTTGAGTCCAAAGTAATGAAAGTGAGATCCTCATTTCAGAGTAGGTAGCTATGCATATTTAAAGCATGAACTCAGAACTACTCTTTCTTTCCACCCCC
>JAVCKT010000459.1:5344-17104 GCA_032273925.1 Rhynchotus rufescens | reverse complement strand
GAAAAAAAGAAAAAACACAAAAGAAAAAAAGTTCCTCCCAAAAAAATGGAAAAAGAAAAATATGATTCTTAAAAAAAAACCCAAAGATTTCAGCACATTTTCAAAGAGAAAAATACCATCTCAGCACAGTAAGCATTGAAGTTGCATTGAGCAGCACTTGCTTAGCACAATATACAATAATGCATATGTAAAATATAGGTGTTAGTATAACAGTATGATTTTTATTTTTTTATTTTTTTTTCAAAACCTTGTTTCTGTGTTTGGGCTCCCACATCTTTGTAAACATTTTTATGTTTTCTAAATGCTTTGACATGCAGGATTACATTTACAGAAACAGTTTCTACTGAATAGAAGTGTATATGGTACATGTTGAAAACAGAAAAGAATTTGTATTATGCTAAAAACACGACTCCCCCTTTATACGATTTAAGGTGACATATAATTTGTAAGCAGGCAAGAATTACAAATGATAGAGGAAGCAGGATGAAAAGTGCCAGCTTCTCTTTGCAGACATGGTATATCATATATATGGGGCAAGAGCACAGCACGACGGTACTATTCAGTTGTGTATTGCATCACACCATACATTTAGATTAAAACATTATAAGAAAAGACTCTTAAGAGCATTATAAAGTTATGGAAACGATGGTACAAACATGATAAAATAACCCCCCTCAGCGCTATTTTCCCTAAAACTCTCCTTACAGAAGGTGCCTGCAAACTCCTGGGAGATTGGATGCACCTCGTCCTGCCTTGAGGATTTGTATTTACAAATGTGCTCCTCTGCTCACAGGGTGGCTCTGCTCTCAGAGCTGAATATCTGCTTAGTTCTCACCCAAAGGTAGCTCTGACCCCCCATTCAATCAGAGGGGCGCACGCAGCAGCCGGCACCGCGCGCCTTGCCCACGGTGGAGCAGCTGATTTTGCACCAGCCACCGGGCAGCACGGCCGGGCACCCACGACTGGAGTGACCCCTCAAACCTCTCCTGCACCTGCTGAGCTGGCCCCAGTGCTCCCTGCGCGCTCACAGGCGCTGGATGACACAGGTTGTCGAGCGGACCCTTTCCCTGCGGCCGCTTTCGAGCGGGAACCCAAATTCTTCAGTTCAGAACCCATTGGCTCGGTAGGTCTGAAATACGGCAATAATAAGGATGCTTCTTGCGGCTTGCATATTTTGAGACCGTTTGGGGAAAAAAAATAAAATAAAACACACGCACTCGGTAAATAAATCATTTATACATTAAGAGCGATTACCGGCGTGTAAAGCGGCGGGCTGAATTACCTTGGCTGTATTTATTACCCACCGTGCCTTTCGGCGCCGCTGCTAATTAGCAGGAGAAAGGTCATGCAAAAAATAATGTGATTAGAAGAGGTTGAAAGGGAAAGGGGGGAAAAAAAAATAGCCACATATTTGGACACAGCCCAAAATTCCTTTTTGCCACTGTAACTGAAAACCATTGCTTCAATATTTAATGAAATGCTTATGTTGCAGCACCTGGTCACATTGTCAGCATTGCCTAACCACCGCCTCCCCTGTGGGTCATTACTGCAGCCATCTGAAAGGGGGCAAACTGTTCATCGACTACAATAATGCCAGTCTTTAAGAATCTGCAGCTACAAAACAGCGGGAGACGGACTTACTTTGGCTCTGATCTTGGGAGAAATGGCTGGGGGCAAAATGCTGTTTCCGACCATCAGAGACTCCACAGTTAGCAATAATTCTGCAAGTCAAAGCCCGCGCGCGCGCCCCGGCTCCGCTCTCCTCCTTTGCGGCTCCTGGTGAGAGATCCTTGTCAACAGGAAAACAGGAGTTCGCGCTGCCCGGCTAATGATCCAATGCATCAATAGCTCCCACAATCACAACAAGCAGATGTCCTAAGTTAATATAGACTTGCCTGGGATTTTCCTTGTGAAACATGGCTTTAAAAGGCATTAGTCTTTTGTCCTCGCTAGAGATCTGCTAAATCCTGGCACCAATTCCTTGGGTAGGTGAACCCCAGCCTAATGGAATTTAATTACTTTAGTGGTATTAATCATCTGTACAGTAGAGCAAAGAGTATTTTATTACCACTTTTAAGGGTTATCGGCACATTTATTTCAAACGAACTGTCAGAGTGTGTTACGTGTAACGCATGCCAGGCTCGAGCTCTGCCGCGCAGGTGACGGCGCTGGCTGCCTAAAACTCTCTGACATGACGAGGATGCCTCCGCTCAGCTTGGGAAACCTGGGCGCCGTTCGTTTTAAATGAAAAACAAACTGCCATTGATTTTAATGATTTCTTTTTGCTCTTTTTTTCTCCTCTTAAAAAAAATAATAAAACAAAAAACCAAAACCTATGATTTCCCTCTGTTTTACTTAGGGCTGCAAAGGCTGCTCTTTCCCAAGGAGAGCAGAAGCACCGGTGGGCACCAAATAACTTGTGACACTGTTACAGGATTAGCAGCAGAGCAATACCAGTCCTGTCCGTTATCTGGCAATGAGCACAGGCTCCGTAGCACAAGGTTTCTCTAATTCACTTAGATATCTAGAATCCTTTGTATTCACACACATGGAAAAGCTTATTTTCATTCCAGGGAGTTGCTAGAGCTCCTTTGAAAATAGCAGATACTGCTCGGAGTTGTTAGCCAAGTGACAGCACCTTACATGGGAAGGTGTATGTTATTTTAAGCTTAAAACCCCAACCTAGACCTTGGTGTCCAATTCTCTTCACTGGACCCGCTACAACACACACCTCCCACCAAAACGTTGCAATTGCACCCAGCTTCCAGCAACAATTAAATCCAAGATTCTTGATCCCTTTTGCGTTCAGCCTCTTTGTTTTGTCTGACCCGGGGCTCTCCAGACCCGTCCTACACCTGGTTAAAGCGGATCATTTTGCACTCATCGTCTCACAGACATCTTGCGCTGAGTAGCAAATGAGAGCAATTTGTGACACGAGATACGACGACATGTGGGAAAGACACATAATTAGTGTCAGAATGAATGCATTTGCTTTTTAAAGCCTATTTGTCCTAGGATTTCAAATGAATCAAGCTGCTACGTCTCTCTCAACAGCTCCATACTGCTGTATAATGAATTAAAAGCGAGTGTTGCTAAAATGAGTAAGCGTCAAGAATAAAATGACTACTGTATGCATCTCAAAACTAAGGATGAGAGGATCTTAAAAGGCTCTAAACCTCTAATGTAGCCTATTTTAAAGCTTTCCAAAAACTATCCCATTTCACTAAAAGAAAATTCTCAAATGAAATCACCCCTTTCCGTGCCAGATTGCTCTGAATTTACAAAAGCACTTTCCATCTCATCTCTGCCAGAGGAAAATCTCCCACGTGTGTCCTCCTGCACCACCTGCGCCTTTGGGCCTTGCAACCCAAGGCCACGTGCAAGGCTTCTTGCAATGGCCCATACAGAGAGCTCCCTGTCCCCACACCACTCACCTGTCCTCCTGCTTCCCAAAGAAATGGCCTTGTCCCTTACAGCTTCCTTGCTCTCCAGTGCAGATATTCCAGCATTCTCCAGAGAAAAGGCACAGCCAGGTACAACACGCAGCATGGACACTCTTGCACCCACATACTCCATCCAAGGACAGCTAGGACTCTTGGCCTAGGACACCTTGACCTTAGCCAAGGACACCTTGGACACAAGGCCTCTCTCTTAGTTAACTACAGCACAGAAGCTCATGCCTTTGGCCAGGGCCACTCTTATTAACATCTGATTAGAAAGAGAAATCACCTGTTGGCCAAACAGAACAGAGCTGACCCAGAGCCCCTGGATGGTCTCCTTGTAGTTGCTTCTCCTCTCCAGCCTCCAAAACCCGATCTTGTTCTTCTGTGTCATATGAGCCATAAACCATACCTCCAATACTAAAGTACTAAAGTATTGGTACTTTCCCTTTTCTGCATTTTGAGGATGTTTGAGGTGCCTTGTTTTTCCAAACCTCAGCCAGCCGCATAGACAGTCAGGTACCCTCATCAGCTAATAGGAAAGCACAGTTTTTCAATGCCACTTTATGACCAGGTAAGAAAACCAACTCGCACGTGTTACTGAGAGATAAAGGTCTCCAAAACATGCTGAGAGGCAAGGCACAGCCAGATGCCTTCAGTGATGCTGAAAGAGTCTTAACGTAATGGCCACCCTGGAGGTCCCTGCTGTGTTTACTACATAAAGCAGCCACACACACACACACACACACGAATAGTTAATAATATAACCCACAAGGTACCTAGCAAGGGCTTCGTTTCACTATTTAGAAAGGAACTGAGTCAAAGCAGTCTGTGAATCAGGCTCAAGCCCTGCTGCAGGGCTCACACAGGCAAGTCTCCAAGCAGGCTCAGAAAGTTGTGCTTGCAAATAGAGCGCAGGGTCAGGCTCTTTAATTCAGCAAAAAGAATATATATTGCTTTTTAACATGAAGAATCAATTAAAATGATGATTTTTATTCATTTTATTTGATAAATCATTCCTTTAATTTTTATTATTTTATTGATAAATCACTCCTTTATGTCATGAAACTTCAAAATGGCACACTAAGCAATCTTGCTTAATTTAATATTAATATTTGATTGCATTAATATCAAAACCTTAGTGTAAGGTTGCAGAATTGGGCCCAAAATCTCATAGGATCTGAGGTCAATTCTCTCTTACAGTATTTACTGGAAAGAAGCCTGTTTTTTTCCAGGAAATGGGGGCACATTTTTTGCCTAGTTCTCAACATTTTGTTTTCACTCCAGTAAGTCTCTGACCATCATTTTTAGCATCTGTGAGGTTGTGCAAGTTAAACACAGGGAATTATAACCAAGAAGTTCAAAGTACAGCTCTATTAGCTTTCAAAGGAACTGCTAAAAGCGAGTATTTGATGCGGCAGGAATGTCAGGACTCGCATATAAGCTGAATTTTACAAAAACGAGCACTCATCGAAGTCAATGGGATTACTTATAGTGCATAAAGTTAAACATGTGCATACATTTCAGGAAGCCTCATGCAGGTCAAAAGCAGCCCTTAATACTGCGCATTGCTGAGCTTCCCCGCAGCATTTCCAAGCTCACAGAGGTGTCCTTACACTAAAACCCCAGAGTGCTGGCCAAAGTCTAATGTTGTGCAGCTTAGCCCTGACCTGCAGAGGCTTTTAAAAGCATCCCACGTTGGCCCAGAGCTACTTGAAAGCAAATGAGGGGAGCACTTCACCGGGCATTTCTGCTGCTTGTCTTTCCACCTTCCCACTCGCGCTCAGTTTTAGCAGGCGTTTTACCGGCACAGTTTTTGATTCTTGCAGGCTTCCCTCCTCACTAAGGAGTTAAGCGAGTGTTTTGTACTGGGGAGAAGTGTTTTGCAAAGCTCAGCTCCACGCTGCTGTTACCAGCGCCCTGCTGCCGCGTGCCCGCGGTGCCGTCACCACGTGGCCACAGGTGACAGCAGCCAAGGACACGCAGACGTAGGCGCGAGAGCCACCGCAGAGTGAAGCCCTGACCCGCTCCCCAGGCTGCTGCAACCCCAGGATCTTTTCCTTCTAATATAAAATCTGGCCGATTAATAAGATCAATTAGTTGTGGCAGAAAACCACAGGCTGAAGATTCAAGGGAAGCGTCGGCAAGCCAGAGGCTCCTCCTAGACTGAACTGAAAGATAATTCAGCAAACGATGCCAGGCAAAAAAAAAAAAAACCCTTATTCCTCATATGCATCATCATTGTCTCTCCTACACAAATAAGAAAGAAAATAATAATAATAAAAAGAAACCCTCTGCATTTAAAATTATTGCAGAGAGGCAGAGGTTAAGAACACAGCCATGCAGTTCCAATCATGGTTATAAAGGGCCAGTTCTTAAGGGGCTCTAAGCATGTAAAGCTCTCCCAGGGAATTGCAAAGACTTTAATCGCTGCCAGCTCCGCTTGTATTTAGCCCCCAAATTAACTAATCTCAATTAACACACCTAATGGATTTTTTTTTTTTTTTAGTATTTTATACTTAAGGTAACACAACTGAGGTTTAGAGGAGGAAAGGGAAATAATTTTGCAAGAAAAAGAAGACAAATGAAATTATAAGAACTGCTGGGAACTTTGAGGAACAATCTGGACCTGACTTTTCAATATTTAATTAGAAATAAAATAATCAATGCCATATTAAGAACCCTTTGATGTTCTTCCCTGAGCTCTGAATCATTTTTGAAGTTAAACCAAATCTCTGAATGTGACGTCTCACTGTCTCCAAGACACTGTATTAGAAAGTAACTGTTTCTCATTTGCTGGGAACCATCACACCACAGCAAATACATCCCTAACTGAAACCACTCCCACAACATGACACCAGGCAGGTTCTCTTTCAGCTGAACTTTCAGCAGATGCAGAAATCAAAAATTTTGTTCCCGAATAATGCGAAGTTATCAAATTCATGTCACTTTTCTAATTCATATAAAATCATTGTTCACATATCTTCATTAGCTCTGCACTGGGACAGACAGAGTTTTGATGGAAAATATATTTGAGAAATAAAGGGGAAAAAAATCAAAAAACAAAACCCACAATAATCTGTTCAACCAGCAAGCCAGCCTTTCCCATGGGAACTGGGAAATATTTCTTAAAGATGATACTTCAGTTTCAGGCCTTGGAGAGGGGTTTGTGCCTGAAAGAGTGTCCACTGGTTTTCCCACAGAGTTATAAGAAGTTATAAAGAAAATAAACAGCAGCTCTTCCTACAGACTTGATTCCTCTTTGAGAGTGTGCAGTGATTCAGTGTCACGAGGATCACAACATCCTCTCTCTCAGCATTTCCTACACAGATGGCAGAGAGGGCAGGAACTCTTGGACAACCTGGGCACCTTAACAAGGATCAACCCAAAGAGGTTTTTGAGCCTCGAAAAAGAGGCACAGAAGGGCAGACAAGTGATGATGGAAAAGGATGCAGATCTATTATTATGTAGGGAAAGGCAGTATGGATACCAAAAACCCAGAAACAGTATTAGAGATTTGGTTCCTTGTGATTAACACAAGGGCACAGGCTCCTCGGCTGCCTACGCTGTGAAGGATCTGCACAAATCCTAGCGTGGCAGAACTCAGCACCCACATGTGGATTTTGGCACACGCTGTAGGTGTGAACCTTTAACCAACCTCACTTAGCCAATTCCTCCTACGTGCAGGGGACTTCACACTGAAGCAAGGACTGGGATGGAGGGGAAGACGTTCGTTTATTCCTCACTGAAAATGAACTTGTTGCCAACAGTAGGTGTGAATTCACCAGCACTTCCAACAACGCAAGTGAGGTCTCGTCCAACTGAAATATGTAGTGAAGTGTTTCAACTTTGTCTATCATGATGTGGAAAGCAAAGATAGGATAGGACAGTTCCCTGTCAGTACAAGCTATAATTTTCCCTTGAGGGATCACATTCAGATAAGAGAAATTGAGAGAAATTGGAATTAGAGATTAGAAATTAGAGAAATTTGTTCTTATAATTAAGACTCTTGATACATATAAATTCAAATCCATGAGTAGAAACATAGGGATTGGAAATGGCCATTCTTATTCTTACTCTCCTAATCTGTGAGAGTTGCATCTCTTCCCAGGTATGGAGCAGTTTCATTCTATGCAGAGCAAATTATCCATTAGGTGCCACATCTTTTAGAACATGGAAAAATACTGATAATTTTGGAACATTCCCAAGCAGTTTTAATTTTAAAAGTGATGAGCACCCAAATTGTGAATACAAAGTGAATAACCAATGACTATGAATAAACAGTCCAGTATCTCAAATCAAAAAAATCAAAAAATCCCTATGCACTCATTCCTTACATTTAAAGATGCAGGAAAATGGCTGTAATGATATGAGTTTAGGAGGCGTTGTGCAAGCAGACACTCTCAGCACGCCAGGTCTCTGCAGAGGGGCTCAAAGGACCAAAGACTCCCTTCTTTCAACATTTGCACATCATTGTAAGGGTGAAAAAAGCCCGTGTGAAAGTTACTTGATGCAGATGAATGCTCAAGCTGTGCAAGTTAATTTGAAAAGGCAAAATTTGGCAGTCTATACAATCCATCATAGGAAACCTAACTGAAATTGTTGATACCAGCAGTCTGTCATACTGTATCAACAAACTTCACTATTAACAGAAATCACTACAAAATCAATAAGATTAAAGCTGGATATACACTCTGGCAGTGCACTGAGAACTTACAAGCACCACACACTGATTTTGTCAGCTTTCATCCACGAGCTTTTATCATGCACACATTTCTTAAAATAGTTGCTCTTTAAAAATACATATATGTGTGTGTGGTTGTGTATGTATGTATGTATGCCTATAAAAGAACTGGACAGCCAGCTATATATTTAGTGCAGTCTATAGGTAATTAGCATCCTCAGTGTCTTTCCAGTACATGTATATGACTATCTGTTTTTCCAGCTACAAGCACTATCAGGACCTCCCTTGTTATTCAAATGAGATAAATGCTGAAATTGTCTCTCACTTACATGATGCTAAGCAAGAACATCTGCTTTGTGAAGGCAGCTCACATTTTCGGACCTACTGACTCCGTTCAGGGGTGTGATACAATCATAAAAAGACAACAAAAGTAAATAAAAATCAGGGGCCACCATATAAGATACTGAGATGTTCATACGTGTCAATGAAACCCTGATGCTACAGTACATGTATCATCTCTCATATCTGTAACACTTCTGTTTGCACAAATTCTACAGTTAATGGTTGCTGTTTCCTTTCATCCTTACCTTGTTTCCTATTCCACAAATATTATTTCTTTGGAAGGCTGGAAAGGACTGCAAGAGGGAGTGAAAAAATGAATCAAACTTCTGCACGAATATAATGGTTTAACTAGAAAGAGAGCCTCTGGGATGCTTTTTTGTCATTCCCAATCTAAACATGTTAAGGCACCACAAACCTGTATTCACACTTCAACATTTGCCAGTCTTATTTTGGAAGTTAAGAAGTTTTCTCAAGTTTTTCCAAAGTATCATCATAGCAACTAAAAGGCTGGTATCAGCTTACATCATCCCAAATAAAAAACTCCAAAGCGTTGTGTTCTGATTTTATAAAACTCTATGAACTTTGTACCAATCCACACTTTTCTACCCATTGCACAAGATGTAAGGAATCAAGCATATAGCTCTATGGTATGGAAAGATAAAGCAAAATGTGCCCCACATGAATCTTATGGCCCTTATTTCTTATGCTGTATAAGCAACATAATATGAATGAGCACCTTAGAATCCCAGTGTTTGGGATTTTTTTTTCAAGTTAACACTGTTTCTCTACAGTTTCTACACTCCCCAGCTTAGGACAAGCCCATGCTAGGAGGAGGGAAAGCTCAGTTTCATTCCACTATTGATCTATCAGACAAGAACTTAATCAATCTTCTTTATAAGCTATTAAGGCAGAGCAAGAGAAATGAACTCACCTGATACATTCAACATTGATTGCTTCTTTCTAAGAACTGAATGTCAGTCTTATCTACGACTACAGCTGTGATTCAATTTTTCAGAAACAAGTTTTTCCCCTCATTAGGTCCCCAGAAATAGTGCAATTAAAATGTATATTAGATAAAATAAAGAATATAATCAAAATTAAATGGACAATACTTTCTTTTAAAATTCATCAGTTAAGTGCATTGCTAGGAGCATTGAGACCATAAGCTCAAGTCCAGTAAAGGAAAAACTGTTAATAAAACAGAATGTATCTCATACTGTGACCATCCCTGCAGGCCAAGCAACTCTGGAATCCAACCACAGGGATTCTCAAGTCACTCTTCTCCAAACAAACAAACAAAAATTGAACTTGATGAAAAGCCTACTTCCTACAAAATAAAATATATTCAATGGATTTTCAATGATCAAACTATTGTTTTAGCTTGGTGTGGCAACAAGTGAAATAATTCTGATTTGCTGACCTGAATCAAAATGATTTTTAAGTAACACAGCCTTAAATTATATAGATCTATCTCAAGTGCTAAAGCCTTTTTTCTCAGCACCTGAATTACCTTTCCTTCCTCATAATGGCAAAGGCACCTAATTCAGGAGGTGTAGCCAGAATTATCCAGGCACCACAAACTTGGATCAGGTTGGGATAACCTGGCACCAGGCACCACAAATAACAGGCCCTTGAATGTGCAAAACATTTTAGAAAAACAAGTGAAACAACATTTCTGTCGCATGAAACAAACTGCTGGTTTTTATTTTTAAACAAACAACACAAGGTTTTGATATAATTTAATTTATTAGTCTGTATTCTCTTTAATAAACATTTTGATAGCTGGTAGCTTTTCTGTGATTTGAGATGGAAGCAGTGCAAAACATCAGGGTTTCCACTGAATGGAAATTCTGATATTTTCATTAGTTCTGCCAGCAGTTAATGCATGCATAAATTTGGCTTGTAAATTAATGATAGCTCAGAAATTCCTAGGTAGAGTTACCAATGCAACTTTACATTTAGTAGCCCCAGAACTGGTAGTAAGCACTATTCTGACCAGGACATAACAACGTGGTTTGATAAATGTGTGCCACTATGTGGGTCACTAGCCCCAAAACAAGAAATGTCTCTAACGATCACTGCAAACCTCATGGCATCTGAATGGCCATCAAAGTTGCTTTTCTTTTACCTCCTTCTGTACAGAAATGCCCTCACTGGTCTTCATGATTAAAGATGATACATCTGGATAGATATAAAACTGTCACGTGCCAGCAAATGCGGAATTTCATATGGAAGCTCAGAGGGAGCAGAATGGAAAGGATTTGCTCTTTTATTATTTTGTCAAACAATGAAATAGAAATGCTGCTTTTGAAGTCTTTCATTTTTTACTCTTTTAGCTAGAAGGAGTCCTCTGCTTTTAAACATAACTATTTTCATGGGAAAACCCTCCGTTTGCAATATATGCATACCGTGTTTAAACATCTCCCCTAGGAAGATATACCACTTAATAATGCTTATGTTTATTTATCGAAAAAATCAAGAATAGCTGGAAGTCCATTATGAGACTCTTTTAGCAAGTTTAATTATTTTTAATTAATTTTATTGGTATTTATGAAAGAAACCTTTAATCAGCATAACTGGAAATTACAATATTAACTAATATTAATTAAACAACAATGTAATAATTTCAATAGTTTTAATTATCTTTTGGATTAAATTACCTGTTAGTCAATTCTACATGGCTTGTGAAATTAATTAGCCAACTTAAACATGCTCCATACTTATTAATCTACCCAGGATATGACATAATGTCTAAAGAGGCCAAGCAAGGCTACTTCCTAGTATTGATTGGGCTGTTCTGTTTTGAAAAAGCCTTTTTAATCTTGGTTTTAAATAAGCCATGTTCTGTCTAAGCTTGGGTTAAGCTTTTAGAAAAATGTGAGGTCTTGGATTCTGAAGAGATCACTTCTCTCAGTCTCTTTCCACCTCACAACTGTACCCCTCCTTCTTGAAAGAAGAGAGTTACTGTGACCCCATTATTTATATTGGTCCCCGTTCAGAAAGTAGAAGATACCTACATCTCATTTCTTTGCAGCAAAACTACTCTTCTGTCAGGCCTAAATACTCAAATTCAGGGCTTAAATCACCACGAGATTAGCAAAATATGAAAAATAAATGATAAATAATGAGTTTTTCTATTTGCCTTCTGATATGGGGCTTATGTTTTCAAGACTTTTACCACAGTCACAAGAAATCTAGACGCATTTCTCATGAGGGAAGGGATATTCATTTAGGGCTTGGGGAATCCATCAATCGTAAGCAAATTCAGATATCTTGTCATGCTCACTTGAAGCA
>JAVCKT010000457.1:0-20026 GCA_032273925.1 Rhynchotus rufescens | reverse complement strand
TGCGCGCTGCGGGCCGCGCCGCCCGCCCGCCTGCTGAGGGCCGCGGCGGCTCCGCCGGGCGCGAGCCGGCGTGCGCGCACCGAGGGGAAACCCGTCCCGCTGCCGCCTCCGGCCGCCGTGCCCCTGTGCGCGGCTCTGCAGCTCCCCGCGCGTCCTCGTGAGAGCCCAAGTCACTGAGCGGGCATCCGGGTGGCCACCGCGGGTCGGTCTGGCCCGTGGTGGGTGTCAGTCACCTAGATCCCCGTTGCGTGACTTAAGCCAGCACAAATCGTCTGTTTTCATGTGCGTTTGGTGCCCCGATTGTTTGAGCCCCACAGTACCACTTAGCTCTGCAGCCGGGGCAGCTCTGCAGGTATATATTACACAGACACCTTAAAGCGAAGTGTTGACTGGTCTGACATTATATCTTGTTTCTCACAAAACACTGAGAAATGTCGACTGATCCCTGAATGGCAGCTTTGTCTCTAGTTATTGATGTGGAGAAGACATACACCTATCATTTAAATGCTTTATTAGCAAGTAAAGGTAATTATAGAAGTGGCTAAGCTTCAGCTATTCCCTGTGTGCTTGGGTAGCACGTTTTTCATCCCAGCCTTTTTTTATTTTTCAGTGTATCGTATTCAACGTATTCCTTAAAAAACCAATTAAAGCCTCAGAACTGCCTGGCTTTGAAGGATACAAGGTTCAGCACGGCCGTTGGTTGGCAAGGGCAGCAGAGGCCGGTAATGTGGAGCGTCCTCGCCCGTTCGTCTGGAACAGACTGCTGCGTATTGCGCGTCCCGTGCTCGTTAGCAGCCGAGGTTTCTCTGAACGAAGGTGACGCACCAGATTTTTCAATGGGCATCACTTACAGTCCACACCTTTGAATCAGAATTATTGCATTGACTTGTTACTTCACTGGAGGTTTTTAATTTTTTATTTTCGTGTTTACTTCTGTGCGATAGGGATAAAGCACTGCCTAATTATGAGCAAGCTTCTCGCTGTGTCCGAGGTGCTGCCTACCTGGGGGATGAGGGGCAGGAGCTGCACGTGAGCAGCCCCACAGCACCTGGATTCCTGCGTTATTTTTCCTGAGACCCTCAGCTCTCGAGCAGCGAGCTTTGACGAGTGCTTAGCAGTTAATAACCTCAACAATTGTAGAGGAAAGATGTTTAGGGAAGGCCATCGTGGTTTGATCTGTATGGTGATACACCCTGTAAAGCTTGGAAAGTTGGTCTCGGTACTTCCCACCCGAGTGACACTAATAAGGTATTTATGGCTGTGGCTGGTAGCAGCTCTTGCCTTTTTGCTCAGTTTCTGTGACCAAATAATACAGGAAGTTTGACATTTCAAAATTTGAAATAGAAAAAGGCTTTTGTGTACAAACTTCCAGAACCTTCAAAAATAGAGTGCCCTGAGTAAAGAGAGTGCAATTAAAAGAAGTCATTTCAAAATATAATTGATAATTTTTAAGTAAATGTGGCCTTGTAGCAGAATGCAGATGGCAAAGCCACTATCCAGCTGACCCTAGGGTGTGCTTGAGAAACAAGCAGGAGGTGCAATACACTCTATTAATTATTTTCACTGCTACAGTTGTTTGCTGTATAATATAGGTCACTAGAGGTTAGCCTGAAGCTCCTCCTAATATATTAGTAAATAAATTTGAACAGATTTTAATTTGCTAATGGAAAGATCTGAGCCAGTTGCAAATAAGAGCGGAGCTACTTTGTCCTCATCAGCATGCAGCATGGCTGCTCCACACCATTCAGCCAAAATGTTACATTTCCATAAAGCACGGGGTAATTTGTCATGCAAAAAAAAAAAAAAAACCTCTGTAAACTATATTCGATTACAGATAAATGTGTATCATGAAGCAATCATTCTTAGGGAGTCCACAGGATAATTACATGTTAAACACCTGCCTCTAAACGCTTGCCAAATCATCCAGCAAGGCATTCCTTATAAGACATTGTAATACTTCATGTTGGGGGCAGTGGGAGGGAGAAAAGTTTATGGTTTTTGCAAAGGGTACCCCCAGGAGTGCTAACTCACTAACGTAGTTTCATTCAGTTTACAACAACTTACAGAGAACATTAATATGTCCTTTCATTTTCTCACTCACTCTTCACAGGAATTTATGTCAGAAGATAATAATTTTCATCTTATTTTCTTGCTTTCTGTTAGAGTCTGAAGAAAAACTCTGTTACTGTCTGGCATGGCCTGAGCCTGCTGTGGTGTGGTGAATGCTTGTGCTGCAAGGAGGTCATTTAAGCTGTCAAAAAAACCCAAATCCTCACATTAAATAGTTAAGCAAAATCTGTTTTGTTTTGTTTTGTTTTGTTTTGTTTTGTTTTAGTAGATGGTGAAGCTTCTTCACGCACATCATGACTTCCATTACTTTAACGTGACCCTTTCCTCTGCGTTTTATTACTTAGGTTTGCCAGCTCCTCCTCTTACTTGTCCAATTTGTCCTTTCTGTGTTAACCTCTGTAAACAAGGCTCTGTAAATGTTACAGTGATTAGAAAATTTGCTGTTGCTGATGTCACTAAAATGACAGTTTCTTGTGAGGGAAGATTTATGCAGACAGGCATTTCAGAATTGACACAAAATGATAACTTCCAAGTTATCATTTTCAAATGTGAGTCTTTAAGATGCATTTACCTTATCTCTGTGCAGAATGTTTCTTAACATCAACCATTTTCTCCATGTTTAAGATCTCACTCGCTTTGCATTCCTGGGTTTATACCTGAGGGAAGAGTTTTCACATTTGAGTTTTATTCTAATGGCCTCATGGTTTTAAATATTCCACCTGTTTGTATTGCCCCCCTGCATGGGGAGACAGGAAGAGCTGTTAATGTTTAAACCTCTGTCATTTTCACCTCTTCTTTTCTCTTTTGTGATGCAAGAAGTGGCACTCGGCTCTCAAATGGACACAAATTAAGAAGCATCAAGGATTACTCCCTTAATTACAATAATCCCTAAAGGATTATTCAGAGATCGGCCCTTACTAAAGTTTTAAACTTAGCCATGCATTTTAAATCAGCACAGACTGATCTCTGGCTCAGGAACAAAAGAAAGGGTTCGAGTTCGAGCGTTGTTCGCATAAATATTTTCACTGTTTAGCTATAGAAAAGCATCTACCTCAGACAGCACCACTACTGTTGTGTGCACTGTTTGCAGCTGGGCAGCTGCCTGGCCAGTGGGTCTTGTCACACGTTACAACTTGCAGTAGTTCATGGATGATGACAGCAAGAAGCATTTTATAGGATTGCATACAGATTAACTGAGCAGGATTCCAGAGCTGTGTGTACTCTGTGTCTTCGTGTCCTGACCCCAAGTTGTGAACAGCCTAGAACAGCAGGGCCGGTCCCCTCAGGTCTGCTGTGGCTCAGGGAGGGAGATGAAGGAAGAGGAGGAAGGTTTTCTCCGCTTTTCACAAAGTGCTGTGTAATCTGTAGCATTTACCTAGACTTCTAGAAGCAGACAGAACCACTCCCGTCAAATGGCTGAGCAGTTAAGCCAAATGAAGATCATTTGTACATAATTCCACCCAATTCTGGCTCAAGGCATGAATAGTCAAATATTTAACGGTAGTTTTTAGCTCTCATACTCCTTTGTCTTAGTCCTAACATGCAACTTTAATTCCAATCTCCTTTCCCATCCATATCTTGTTCTTTAGTTACTTCTTATGGGAAACTTTTACCCACTGATGAGAGTACCTGAAGAGTATCAAGTCATACATCTATTTCTCCTAGACATTTTTTTTTCTGCATATTTCGAATGCTAAGAGCATATGTAGAATGCCTAAGTGACAGTCACCTGCTGCTCTTGCTTATGTGTTCGTTTTGTCTTTCTTTTATATATATTTTTTTCACTCAGAAAAAGCAAGGGTGCCCAGACTAAATATTTGCTATCAGATATGTCAGCTCACATGCAGTTATAAATGACACCTTGAGAAAGATGTTAAATTTTTAAGAAAAAGAGTATTCTCTTAGTCAGACAACAGTGCTGTTGGCTGTGTCCTGTCAGACCTATTATGGACCCTTCAAACCCTAGAACTGCCTGGCTGCCACAAAACTCTTCAGCTGCTTTGTCTTTCACAGAATGCTGTTGCCTGCGAAAATGAGGAGACACAGAATAATAAGACATAGTCTCAAGTATTGAAACGAATTTTCCTATTCAGATTAATGTTTTGCTGAGATTCTCTTCATTTCCTGCCCTGTGTTATGCAGGAGATTTTTTCTGTGTTCATTTCCATCCTGGAATGTCTTTGCCTCCGAAAAATTATCCTGCCTCTTTGTAGCTGTTGAATACAGCTACAGTTATTATGGAGCAGCTTCACCTGACCACTGTGTAGCTACAATTTTAATAACTTCATTGTACAGTAGTAGCTATTCATATTTTAGAGGACTTTTCTATTTCCCTTTCTCTGCAGCATTTATGGGAAAACCAGTGCAAAGAAAAAAATAACCTCCTTAAAGTTTCTAAAGTGTCATTGTTATATCTCCGTTCAATAAACAATCATAGGAAAATTAAACACCAGCAAATACTGAGGGGAATAAAATTAATTTCAAGACGATGTTAAATATTAAGGCTATAAATTATTGTGTTCAAAAATGATCCTGAGGGCTATATCTCCGCTGGAAACAAATCATTGTGTGATCACAACTTTTTAATCACTAAGCTTGTTACATTCTGAACAGTTTGCCTATACACTTGTTCTGCTGCAATCTTGATTAGTTTTTTGCTGCTTTGATTATCTCCTTTGAAAGCTTGTATGAGGAGGTTAGAAGCCAGCGATAGCAATAAGAATTAAAAACAAAATCTGTGGAGCTGAGGCTCAAGAAATTAGGTTTGTAAATACAATAAATACTTTATTACAGATTAGACGGTGAATTATTCCATTGAGAACAGAAATGCTTAACTTAAATGTGGCTAATAGTATATACAACACATTGGAAACTCTTTTTTGCCTTATTCCAATGGAAGTGCACAATAGAAATACAGTTCTAAAAGACTGAAACAATTTTTGCAACCATTTTAAAAGTTACTTACATTTCTGACTTGTTTACATAGTAATAAAAGAACTTGACTTACATTGATCATATCTTAAGAATGGAAGCAGTAGATTTCATAATCTTAGGAGAAAGTTCTTTGAAATTTTAGTTGAACATGTCAGTTCCTTAAGATTTCAGTCATTGCTATTTCAGGATGAGGAAGAGCAATTTACAAAATCCATCACGAAATCTGCAGGCTAGAAAGCATTTCCCAACATGCTGCCAGAATTCAGAGGAAATACATATGAAAGACAGTCATTTTCAAAGCAAAATTTACCTTAAATTACTTCAAAATCTATACAAGTAAATAAAGCTTTTAATGCATTATTGTATCTGTGCATGCAAAAAATAGTTACATAAATCCCTTACACGTGAAAAAGGCAGTGTTAAGGCAACCTTAAATTGCTCTCAGAATCACGTGTGTATGTCTTTGAATGCAGAAATGCTTTGCTTTCTAATACCAATACAACAGATATTTAAGTTACAAATGTGTTTTAATTTTTATAAATACTTTCTTGCTTTTAAATGAGCTAATAAATTCACTCTTTTTGTCAATTTCTTGTATGAAGACCTAAAATATATTACTTTTCCTTAAGTAAAAAGATACTGTGGGAAGAAAAAACAAAATGGAATTTTCAAATCAAATGAAAAGAGGCGTTTTGCCTAGAAATGTGTTGTGGATATCATCTTGAGAACTTTTCTGGACTGCCTGGTTTTCATTTCTCTGTCCCAAGTAATTGGGCTGGGGCATGAGAGTAGTTTTTGTTGTTGGTTTGAACAGGTAGTTCCGGTAGCAGAAGAACATTGATTTTCATTTCCAGCGTGAACTGCTATGGGAAATCTTTGATGCCTGTAAAAGATGAACTTAATTATGGGAAATAATTAGAGGTCTCGCAGTGGGGGAGGATGAGGGCTTTTTTTCCCACTGTTTTCATGAGAGGAAGTTTAGAAACTTCTGAGAATTCTGCAACTGTGTTGGATTTGTCTGAACTTAGAAGTAGGAAGGGAACAAACTCATTCGTGTTCTCTAGACTTCCAGCAGGGGTTTATTACTCATTTGAATGTGTATGTGGTTCTGTAGGTACAGCACTGCCTCAGAATATAGAAGATAACTTTATTTTCTCTTTTACTATATGATTGCTGATAAACAATCTCACCTTCTTGTGCCAGCACCCTTCACCTTGTCTCTCTTGACTGGCCCATAAACTCTTTTCCATAGAATCTTTCTCCTGTTGCTGGATTGCACAGCATCCATCACAGTAGCAGTTTGTTTTTTGTAGATGCACCTAAAGAAATAGAAACAATAAAAATAATATGCAGTACATTGCTCCCTAGAATTAGAGGTGGCTATAAATGCACTATATTTGGATATGAATATACTTTGCAAATCGACACAATACAAGTAACATTTTTTTTCTGCACTCCTGACCTATTTTCTGATCTGCTTCTGCTTTCAAAACAGACAAAACTGTCTTATTTTTAGTATTATTAATATTTTAATAACTCTCTGACCCTGTTTCACTTTGCTTTTGTCCTCACCAGATCAGTTTCCACGTTGACAGTGACTCCTCAAAGGGGACACGTCCTGCATCTGTGCCCATGCACAGATCTGTGTGGAGGTCAGATCACCTTGTCTGGTGATCTGAGACCCTCTGGTCTGAGACTGATACCCTCTAATGCCTCCCTTGATTTTCACTACAGTTGTGAATTGGCATCTGAGCACTCGGCTTTTTTTTTTTTTTTTTTTTTTTTTGTAGGGAGACAGTTTGCTCCAATGACACCTCATTATCTCCTACCCTGTCCTAGGCTTTGTGTGTCACAGCTTTCTGTAAATATTAACACGTGATCCAGAAATGCTCTGTAAATACCCAGGGCATGAAAGGGTGAAAATGCCCTGAGCTGGTCCCACGGATTTGTGTCAGCGTTATTAGGAGTAGGATTGTCCTTGTGCAATGAGAAGATGCCTCCTTGTGTTCCAATATTCCTATCTGAGTTTCAGCTTTTGGAAAGGTGACATCTCCACGATTTTCAGTCCCAAAGTTACTCTTGTTCTAAGTCCACAAGGTTCCCAGCAATAGAGCAAATAATTCCCTGCTGGCTGCCAGAATAGAAGGGTGTGAGTGGGCCTAAAAGGATTCATTTTCTTACAGAAATTGGGGCCTTGCATAGTCCTCCAAGCAGATTGGCTACAGATAAGCTTCCATGGAGCTGCCCATCTAGTGTAAATAAGCAGAAATCAGAGATGTTGTCCACTATGAGATCAGTGCTAGAGGAGAAGAAAGCAAAAGAAAGTTAAGAGTAATACTCATCCCTGTGCCTATCAGCCGCAGGAGGGATATCCTAAAGGAGTATTAATACGAATGTCACATTTTTTTTAAGGCATTGGCAGTTACCTTTTCAAATCTGGGCCTTATTTTTCCATAAAACCTACACGGTTTGTCTGTGGTCCAGTGAAAACATTTGCACGTTGCCTGCAGCCTTGTGAAGCCCACCAAGATAACTTCATAGCTCCCTCGTCAGATGTGCCACCGTATGTTATGCCTACGCGAGGCACATGAGCGCAAGTTACACACAAAGTTATTTCTGTGTCTGTTCTAAAAAAGAGAATTGCAGGTGCTTCTGTGCAGTCCTTATCACTGCCCACGTTAGCTTCAGGTGGAAAGTTAATGGGACTGATGCATAATCCACAAAACTTTTTTGTATCACTTCAGAAAGTTAGGCCACCAAAAAGTTCGTGCTAAACAGACTGCTCCATTCAGCAGCAGTCATATAAAGCACCTCCTATTCATTCGACATAAACACTTAAGACAGGGGGCAAAGTACTGTAGAAAAGCATGTTGTGCTACAAGCAAAACCTTTTTCATCTCATCTTTCACCCAAACCTTTATCATCAGTGCAAGTGCTATTAGCTGTCATAGGAGATATTGGCTGTTTCCTGACGGTGTTTTTAGCCTCTTTGCTGATGTCAAGAACGCTGAGCTGCTGTAGCTTGTTGTTACGCCTTGAAGGAGGCAAAAGACAGACAGGGCTTGCGGTCTGTCTCTTTTGGAAAAAGGAGGAAAAAAAGTTCTTATTTTAGAATTGCCTGCACTGTTTTGATCTTTGTAGATGCCTCAGTTGAACTCTCCATTTATTTACAGTTGGATATCTGACTCTTTCTTGAACTATATCAGGTAATTCAAGGGAAGAACTTCCAATGGGCTGGGTGGTTCAGGGCTTAAAGGAGTTTTTGTGTCTAGCACAGAAGCTAAGCAGTAGTTCCCCATACACACTCAAACAAGGCATAAAAATAGGTACAAGTCAGGTTGATCATTTGAAGCATTTTCTTCAATAACAGCCCATCATTTTTCAAATGAAGGCTGATCCTCTTCTCCATAGTCTCATAGCAGGGGGAAATGGAGGGTGTGCAGGCACTCTCACACTCCAGATTTACTGCAGACTTGGGCTTGCTTTGCAGAGTTAGTTACCAGTTTTCTTTGGTTTTGCCTCGAGTAATTCATGTTTCCTTAAAATAGTTTAATAGACACAAAGGAAGGCCAGTGTCAGAGGTAGAAGTCAAGAATGAGAGTTGGCTCCTAGAAAGGGAGTCATCAGAATGGTAGATGTGGATGTCATCTTTAGAACTCTGTTTTTCCCGTTACTCTCTAAACAACTGAGTTGAGTGAAATTCGATGAACTCCTTCATCTGTCTTTCTCATACACAGTGCCTCAGCTCTGGCCCCAGGTCAGCAGTGCTTGAAAAATCCTTCCTTGTTAGAGGTTGTGCTGTGCCCCACGTCAAGAAAAGCCCGTGTTCCCCATTTGGTTCTTAATGGACAGGTGTTCGCAGCACAAAACCCTCCGTTACAATCAGCCCTAATTAGCACCTTTATCAGCAGCCTCCCCAGAGAGGCCAGAGAAAGAAGAGGCAGAGAGAGGGAGGCGCGAGGCCGGCTCCTTGCTTGAGGTGAGGCCGCCAGGTCAAGGCTGAGGGGCAGCGCAAGGGAGCTTTGCTGCTGCCGCCTGCGCACTGGCTGCGCCATCAATAGAGGACTTGGGGCTCGCACTGTCAATCTGGCATCTTTCAAAAGCACTAAATTCACTTAATTAACTGAGAGGAAAATACTGCCTTCCCTAGCAACTCTTGCATCGAATGGCACTTATGTTACCTTATATTCCGAGCACCTAACCCTATTAGCATTGTATTGTGTGTTTCTGATGGAGTGCCTTTATGTACACACCAGTCTTAGCATACATACTAATGTATACTGGGATGTTTAGCAGCATTTTAAACTAAACTGACATTATCAAGTAGATTTTATGGCTTATTTTTTATTTTCCATTGTCTATTATACCATCCTAATTCCTCAGAAGCGCATATTTTCCCATATTGATACTCTCTTTTCAGTTCACTCTCGTTTCACTTCAATTAAGACACTTTCTTTTTTGAATTTTATGGTTTCGTGGGTTGTTTTGCCTTTTTCCTTCCTTTTTTTTTTCTTTTTTTTGGCACAGGACATTGTTTTGCATAGCCGTGTTCTCATGATTGGCCTGCCTATTGTCTGTTAACTCTATGGCACAGCAAAAAGAAAAGAAAAATCTGCCAAGTTTTCTTCCCAGAGGTGCAGAATATTCTCATTTGTACAATGATATAATACAGGGGTAGCCATAATATGTTTATGCCTTACCACGAGTGTGGTTGTTCAAAGCTGTGACGTCCTTAGAGATCTTGCAGGATGGACTTTATGGCACAAGGGAGTCTGTGCTGTGCATATGTTACGAAGGTGCTCTGTAGGTTAGTGGAATCCTCCTTGAAATTCCACTTTCTCCTTCATGATACTCTCCTAAATTCTGGAGAGTTAAGTCCTCTGACCTTGACTGAATCAATTCATTATTCTATGTCTTTTTCTAGATGAAAATTTGAGAAAGAGACATGCTAAGCTCTAGAAGCTTTAGGTGAAAACTATTCTAGAAATACAGAGCAGATTGTGAGGCAGTGTGACCTAGACAGCAGGTTTTCCACGAGACGAGGTTTACTGTGCATCTCTTTATTTCTGCCTTTCCTTCCCTGTGCACCTTTGCCCAGCTTGTGCTTCTAGCAGCTCTGAGGAGCAGGTCTCCCTCACTGCCGGTTTGTAGAGCACAACGTCTGCCTAACCCTAGTCACACTAGTCACACAGTGCACCTTGTAACACGGTTTGGATCAGACCGAAGGAACAGTCCAGTACCCAGGTGAGATGCCAGACAGGAGTTACCTTCACTGGTGTAAGCAACCCAAGCTGGCTGCTCGCGGTCACACTGCACCGAAACCTCTGACCTTCTTGTTGAGTAGTGGCAGCCGAAGGCGCTTTCCCTTCTGTAGAGCAAGGTTATCATCTCCCAGATATTTATGACAGATTATCTTAAAGATGACGTGGCAGTACCTTCTCAAAGCAACTCTTGCTGATGCAGCCAAGAAGCAATCCATTTTTTACACTACTCCCTTTTGTGTGATTATCCTCTTCCAAATTGCATGCAGATATCTGGGATATGTGAGCAGGTTACTTAAAACATGTGACTCAGGTTCAATTGCTTGTTCAAATTAGGCAGAGCATAGTCCTCATTCGGAAACAACTGAGGAATAAGAAAGGGTGAGAGGAGGAAGAAAATGAGTTGCAAATGTATAAGGTGGTTAACAGACCTGAGTGAGAATTTCAGGTAGTATCTTCTGCATTTTGGTTTCTGATGTATCTCCTACTCCGCCACAAATAAAACAACTGCCATTTAAACTGCCATCTAAAATCGACGGGTTAATACTGCTGCCTTGTCTGGTATACAAGTCCATCATTTTTCATATGTCTGCAAACAGATGTGTCAACAGTAAGGGCTATATTAGCCCTTACTGCAGTGCTTGTTCAGAGTAAACATGTCATCTTTCATGGTCACTTTCGTGCCACTAGTGCAACGTGTATTTCGTGTTAAGCCTTGCTGTGTCTCAGAAGCAGCTGGCTTTGCTTGGTGATAAATAAATGGCAGGTAGGAGGCTGGATTGCTGGTGTTCCACAAGGCCTTTTTGATGACACTGGTGTAAAAAATCCATTTGTTTTTAAGCAGTCAAGAGTGGCATCAAACAGACTCTAGGCATCCTATAGCTAGTGCAACCCTGCTTCCTCCTCTGGGATTTCATTATTGGAGAGGCTACAATACTAAGAATTGTTTGAACTCATTGTAAAATGTATACTAGTGAATTTTACAGGTAGCAAATTGTTCCTGAGTTGACTCCAGGAGTTGGTATTTTGCAGTATGGTTTAGTACCTGCCCTTGGTGACTTCTTTGAGAATTCTGACCTACTTCTGCTCCAGTTTTGCAGCTGATGGTGTCATCAATGTGGTATCACTTTTTCTCAGCTTTTACATTTGCAAGAGAATGCGCAGTGCATTCTGAGGAGCAACACCTTTCCAGAACTCCCATCATGAGCACATTTTGAGGAGAGCCAGCCAGTCTACTTGTCTCCAGCAGCAGTAAGGAGAGGTATGCATGCCCTGCAGCAGGAGGAGATTCCCTGCTGCGTCCAGAGCCTTTTTCCTTTCCAGGCACAGCAGGATTCCTGTGTTAAGGTCACTGGCAGGACTTCTGCAGACAGCAAACCCCTCTCCAACACCAGTCTTTCTGCCACAAGCTCTTTCCCCTTGCTTCTATTCTTTGTTCAGGTTATTTTCCTTTCTAGTTCTTGAGTTTTTCCTCTTCTGTTCCTCCTAGTAGATAACACTGTGAGTTAAGGAAATAAGTTGAAAGGATGTTGATGCAGAAACTGGGGAGGTCTGATGGATGCTTGACAAGACATCACCAATTACCTAAGTGCCTGTAAACATAAGTCCTGTGTATACTGGTATACTGCAACTACATTAGAGGTGCTGTGTATATTTTTAGGTTAGTTTCTGTATTATAATTTTATGCAACTAAATGGAAAGCATCTTAATGCAAGGCCATCAGGCATTTTAAGCACTATTATTTAACATGTTTGTTCATTTTTAACTAAATTTGTACTTGGTACAATTTGGATCTCTGAAAAATAGAAAATGCAATAGTTAAACAATAATGCACAAGTATCTCTTTTAGTTCTGCATGTGAAATCCAAGATGGACATGATTTTAGCAAATTGACCTCGTGTGTAAAACTGATTTCTGTGAGCAAACAGCCCTTCTCACTAGCGGTATGGGCTGAGCGTTGTGGAACTGGAGGGTTGATCTTAACTGCACCATTCGCTTGCTTAGCCTAGCTATGCAGAGCAGGCCATAGCTTTAAACCTCAGTGATCTGTGCAAGATTATCAGTACCAAAAGCTGATTGATTTCTCTCTATATTAGCATCCCTTGCTGTCAAAGACTGTGTTTCTTCTGTATCTCTCTTGCTCTGTTCATTTCAACACTTCCACTTCCAGTGATTTGGGAATGCAGACCATAGCACAGGCTATGTGCATGTTATTTTGTATTTGTGTCCTACAGCTCATGGAAAAAGGAGGTCTAATTTATCTCTAGTAAGCGAGTTAGCAGAATTCAGCAGACTTGCATGTTGCTTTCAAATCTGAGTGGTAAGTGAATGGAGTAACTGAATTTTACAACTCTGAAAATTATTAGAACTTTTTAATGAATCAGGAAAACCTAAGAGTGACCAATAAAATTATTTTGGAAAGTATTCGGTCAGAAAATTGCTTACAACTTTGGTACTGTAAAAATGAAGAAAGCTCACCCTGGTCTGTGCTCATCTCCTGCCTGAAAATGAAGGATCTCACAGCCACAAACACTGAGGGCTGTTTGTGGCATTATTTGATCAAATGGGCCTTAAAAACAACAACAACAAAAAAAAATCTGTACAGCATGTATCGTAAAGCCGCTTATTTTTAAGTTGAATGTATTAATCAGAATCCATAACTGAAAACAAGGCCATGCTGTGGATATGAAGATGAATATTTAACACAAAGTCAGAAACAGGCTCCTGAAAGTAAGAGATTATTAAAGTTATGATGAACATGTGAAAATTGCAAAGTATCAGCAAGTCTCCTGTACTGCAAACCGATCTAAAGCAGCTTTCCCGTTTCCCCAGCAACCTCAAGCAGTGCTAGCTTGTTTCTTTGGAAGTAAATTAAATGTGACTTTCAAGTAGTTCATTATTTCAGTAGCCACAATGCCCTTCAGAAGCAAGGACGTTCGATAAATCATATTAGGATTTGCAGCACTTCTGAACAGAGGCAGATAAAGGTTTTTTTGCAGAAACAGTTTTCAAATCTGGGAAATTTTTTAGAACTTAGAAAAATTATGTTTCTATTGATAGAGGAAAAAGAATAAAATGTATTTCCCATACATAAGGAAAACTAGATAGTTTGGGGCTGCACTAAAAGGCAAGTGCTGCTTCACACACATGGAGCTAGTGCAGGGTGGTGCAGAGCCCATTACTAGAGCTGCCCTTGGCTTGTGGATATGTCTTCATAAGGAAGAGCTTCCAGGAAAGCCCCCTCAGCCCAAGCTGCTCTCTGCACCAGCCTGCTACAGTGCGCCAGGGACTGCACCAGACATTACTATAGCAGAGAATCTCTTGTAATCATGATTCACTACTTCTCAGAGAAGGTTGCTGGGCCTGAGTCTTGCTGTCTGTGGTTACAAGGCCTGTTCTAGTAAGAATCTCCACTAATATGTTTTCTGAAATGTGATTTGTCAAAGAAGACATCAGCTTATTAAAAGCATTTGAGAAAGGATCACTATTATGAATTTCCCATTTCAACATGCCTTTGGAAAGAACTTCTGCAGTTTTCAACGTGCCATTTCGTGGTTTCCATAATTAACTACCTTTCATGAGAAATAGACTTTTTAAAAAGATTGAGAAGTGTTAAAATCGAAAATGAAATAAAACGTCTCAAAATTATCTTAAGATTTGACTAAAGCAACCTGGATATATATTCAGATAGTTGAAAAATTTACATGATTTAATGTTTTCATAGAATCACAGAATGCGTAAGGTTGGAAGGGACCTCCAGAGGTCATCTACTCCAACCCCCCTGCACACGCAGGGTCACCTAGAGCATGTGGTATAGGGCTTCATCCAACTGAGTTTTAAAGATCTTCAGAGAGGGAGACTCCACAACCTCTCTGGGCAGCCTGTTGAAGTGCTCTGTCACCCTTACTATTAAGAATTTTTTCTTAAGTTCCTGTGGAACTTTTGGTGACAATACTTTGTCAATAATCTGAAGTAATAATACTTTTGGCTTTGAGCGCCCCATCTTAGCAGTAGCCATCAAAACACTTCAGCTTTAATCAGATATTTAAGATTATAAATTTAAGATATATCACACATATACCATAAGATAAATTTAGAAATTTAAGGTATATCACACCAGCTTTAATCAGTTAACTTTTACTATGGCCTGTAAAAAGCATCTGCTAACTATAATTCAAATTCCTCTATATTCCTTGAGAATAAATAAATCATACCAACAGAAATGAGCTGTTTGTATTTTCCTCTTTACTGATATTCATTGTGCTAATGTACAGTTTTCCTTAAGTTCTAAGAAGAGATACAAAAAGAAAGCTAGTGGGAAAGTTTGGTTTTGCTCATCCACATTTTTTAAAGTATTCAAAAATACTTAAAATGTTATCAAACACCATTATGATATTGAAAGAATATCAGAGCTGCAAAGATAAGGTCAGATGTAATTAAAATACTATATATCAGTACTGTATTGAAAAAAAATTTGGAATGCAAATTGTAACTTTAATTGAGCATAAGTCGAAGGATAAGTCTTTACTATATTCAAACTAATTCCAAAGGAAAATGAATATTCCACCCAGTCTTCAGGTTTTTATTCCTTTTTGTTTTGTTTTGTTTTGTTTTGCTGTGTGGTATGCTCCTAAGTAAGTTAAGAGTTTCATAGTAGGTGGCCATTTTATTCTTCCATTACAAGGGCAATATATAAGAAGCACGAATATAAAAAAAAGTACTCCTAGAAAAAGGAACAACTCTTACACCAGGAATTCCCAGATTATTCAAGCTGTGTCTAGCAAAGGACACGAGAATGGACAAAGAGGTAGTTCTAAACAATTTTTCGCCTGATCCTGAGGCAGAGCTCAGTTCTAATGTGATCCAAATGTGAATTGATCACTCAAACATCTCCTTGACTTTATCTAGATAGGATTGACTTGCTTGTGACTGCTGCATTACTTTTTAATTTTGATTGTTAAATTTCAGATGTCTGCACTCATTCTTCCTCCTGCATTACAAAATTATTCCAGACAGAAAAGGTAGTGATTGAAGAAATACAGAAGATTTCTACAGTATAGAGATTTTGTGTGAAAAAAATGGTAAATAAAACTCATTGTCAATCGACGTAAAGTAATGTAGCTGGATAAAAACATTATTCAGACAATTAAAACATTTATGTATATACTGTGGCAGGCTCTAATCAGCTATTGTCCTTCCAGAAAGCAACATCTGTAATACAGATCCATCTCTGATTCATCTGCAGTTATGGAAGCAAATTTAATTATTAAGAAAGGAATTGAATGAAAACAAAGAGAAAATCATCGTAACACTAAATAAATACATTCTGCAGCCATGTCTTGAATACTACCAATAGCTCTGATCATCACATTTCAAGAAAACCCCATAGGAAGCTACAAAGGAGGCAGAAGTACTGTTAAGAAAAGAAATAAAATAGAAGAGTGAGGTTATGACTAAATTCAGATGCAAGGTTTTTGTAACACTGAATATCATGACAGTGATTCATAAGTTACTCACTATTATGAAAAGTGCAAGAAGTAGATATCTTACAATTCTCAGTAAAACACACAGACATGAAGAAAATGTCTTTTCTTATACAGCATTTTAAGACACAGAGAAGGCTGTAAGTACAAAACCTTGGTTTCTACAAGGTTCTGAACACTGCTTAAGGATGGGTCCATCTCAGCTGCAAAACGTGACAGTCTAGATACAGCTTAGTAATTCTTTTAAGTCAGAGGTTTGCCAGGAGAATTGTGTATACTTGCCTGGCACATTGCAATCTTCAAGCATTTGTCACTGACCTCTCTTAGAAGCCAATAGGGGATAAAAAAAAAACCTTTCCTCTACCTGCTATTGTTGTTCTTCATGTCTATGCTTTATCCTCAAGAAAGTGTGTTCTAGTATATGAGTAGCCTACCCTTGTCATCTTTCTAGCAGATCACAATTCCGTATGGAATCAAATTTCAGTCATATCTATCAATAGAGATAGATCAATAGATATCAATAGATATAATTTTGCTATACACAAATGCTCACTCTTTTAGACATCATTCCCACTTCCCATGCATTTTTTTATTATGCGCCTGATTCATTACTCTGTTGTAATTCTTTTTCAATTACACTTGTATAAAAATTGGACTAGTGCAACAGCAAGTTGGTCCCAGATTTTCATAAGTTAAGAAAATAAATCTATGAAAGGCATGTGCATTCTTCTATGAGTAATACATATCACAAATATTAATTTGATGATATGTGACTTAAATTAAAGGAGAGACCACTACATAAAACTTCAGAACTTTAGCTTGCTTGCCAGCTGAAGAAGAGAGAGATGGAGAAGTATTCCTCTTGTATAAGCTTAACAAATGTGGAATTGATATTCATGTCACATGCCACCAATAACATAAATATAAGACTAAAATACTAAGTCATTGAACCACGTTAATCAACTAAGTATCACATTTTAAGTTTCATGGTCATATTATAGGCAGTAGGTAATTTTATCAAGCATAAAACATGATTTTTGAATTTATACAATATGAAGATCATCACTTACCTATTTCATTTCATTTGCTAAAGGTATATGCTGCATCACAGTATGATTAAGAACAGGTGGAAATTCATGACCTGAAATTGTAAATATTGTTAAAATGGGGCCATTTATTTTTGTAACACTTCAGCTATTTCAGCGAAACTCAGGACTACTTTGTACCATTTTTGTCCTTAGGCAATTACTATTTTTCCATTACTTTGTGCTCTAATATTTGTGTCTGACATTGCTCTTATAAATTAATTGTATTTTTCTCTGATGATGACCTGAGGATTAACTGAAAATCTTAACATTTTTAATATAAAAATATGAAATAGCAAATATTTCACAAAAGATACTGATCATGTTGTTCCATATTTCAAGTCCAAATAGTTCCTGACTTCTTTGCGCAGGAGTGTAAGGTAGCACCATCTCTATATATCCAAATGACCTATATGTCATGTATGAATTTGAGGATATTCATCCTCTTTTTAAAAGAATAATACTCAGTCTTCTGAAAACAGGTAGGCATTGAAAGTTCACATCTTCAGGTGAAGGCAGAGGAACGAAGGTCTACATTATTACTCACAAATGCTATCCCAAGAACTCTTGGAAAACTCTGGAGATCTGTTCCAATATGGGTTTTTCCTGCTGTCTAACCTAACCAATTTAAATCCATCACTGTCTGTCTCACTTAAGAGACACAAGAATAGCTTATTCGTTTTATCTCTATGCTTCAAAATATATGAGCATCCATTGTATCTCCCTTTAGTTCTTTTTTTTTATAGACTGAATGATTCTAACACCTCTAATATCCTTATTCTCCACCATCTCAAAAGGAAACCAATATGAAGGTTTCAGAAGAGCAGAAAAGATCTTTTTGTATTGCCCAGTCAGAACAATGATGAGACACAACTTTGCATTTCTAAATCACTGGGACTTCTGTGCTTCAGCACTTGCATTGTGACAGACAAGTCTGGAAGACAACAGAGCAGCACTTGCCTCCAGGAGAAAGTCAGCAGTTAAGACTAGAAAATGCAGCTAAATGGGTCTCATTGATAAAAGTCCCTACTGTTTTGATGAAAACACTGGAGTCTGACAGGTTATTGTCTGTGGTAAGGATCATAGAGTTACACTCCTATATTATGTCACTAAGAAACTTAGCTGAATTTTTTTCCCTTCTCTTCCTTCTTCTCTTCAGAGAAAGGTGTAGTAGACATTTTTTTCTTCACGTTACTGTTCAAACCACTAAAAAAGAGAACATAAAATTCAATTTAAAATGTCATGAAATAAAATGTTAAGGATACAAAGTCAAATAATCGGCATCAGGAAATGGTGAAATTGTCTTGACTAGTCTTGACTAGTAAGAGAACATAAAATAACCATAAAAAGTTTCATTTTATGAGGCCTCAGGCCTAAGAGAATACTGTCTAATTTGAATAAAAACGTAATTTATGCCTCTGGGTTTCTATGGAAGAGTACTAGAGGTACTGTGCAGATATTGTCTTACCAATTTGTAGAAAAGTGAGGCTTATTTTTTTTTTCTAAATATACTCAAATGGCAATAAACAAAGTCCAAAACATTAAATGTTGTTTGAATGTGTTTATGATAGCTCTTCTAAAAATAAATTAATACAGAAAGAACAATGGATTGCCTAAAAATTTCCTGGTTGTTAAGCACCAGCTGCTTCTTGTGTACTGGTTTCTAGATTTTATACATCCATGCCATGAGATCATTTTAAAATGTTTTATCTATAGTGAAACTATTCATTCAGGGATGAACTCATTAAATTTGATGACACATTTGCTACAGAATGAATACTGTCATTCATTTCCAAGGGCAACATGAAAAGAATGAACTAGAATCTCTCACCAAATACCTGTGTAGCTTTGGGAAATGCTGAACTCAAGAGTTCAAAGGTCACTTCTAACTGCAATTCCCATGCAATTCATAGCCTTCTTATTGTGCCTTGTGCCCTAAAGTAGATTACATGTAGGGAAGAACTTCCGTCTTTCCTCCATTAAAAGAAAATAAAAACAAAACAAAAAACATAATAGCAGACCTCACTTGGAAGTCTAGTGTAAAACCTGACTTTTCAACATGATTTAATCCCCAGTCTTAGCACTGTGCAGAGTTAACTCATGGAGTGAGTGACCCAGGTTTTACTGCTCTCTCCCTTTAAAAAGATTGAGAAGTTGTAAACACAGTTTCAGATATTGTTAATTCATTTAATATTGCTTTATGTATCATGCCAGCTAGTGACCCTGAAAAAGTCACTTGTTTACTTGGGCAAGCAGCTAATATTTGCAGAAAAAGAAATATTTCTTTTTCTGCACAGAATGTGTGAAATATTTGTAATTATATCTAATTTAAGGACTAGAAACTTTTTTTTCTTTTTAACTGAAGAGTTGTATCACTTCTCTCACCTTTTTCTAATAATTATCTTGAAACGATTGTACTTGTGCTTTAGTAATACTGCTTGAAAATATACTGATCAGCTACTCTGCTTCACAGTTTTTTAATATAGTTTTTTAATATAGATCGACAGGGTTGCATGCAGATTGTCATGATTTATTGACAATTGCTATTAATTCCTGTACAAATTGGCCATTGTTTGGACGTCTTGTACCTTCTGATCTGGAAGCTGCATGTACACTTCTTGCTCAATCAAGGCAGCATTCCTGGCTATGAAAATCATATGCACATACATATATATATATATAGTATCAAAAATATGTATTACATTAACAATCGCATTCCTATTTTAAATAGATATTTTTATTTTTAAATTTATTACATGATCTCAACATTTGAAATGTTTTTTTTTTATAAATGTCTAATGAGAAAAATCATTCATATATGAAAAAAGACGAAAATATAACTTCTTTAGAATTTTGTGTAGAAATAATCTTTCTATGATAGGTATGAAACACTCATTCACTTCATTTTTAATTTTGAAAAATTTCTCTCTTGACTATAATTAAGTTTTAATTGGATGTCATTATTATATTTTCATGAATATTTTCTAAATCTGTAAGATATCCCATAGGAGGTAGATGGAATTCATGAGAAAAACAATCATTTACTACTTATTTTTAGGTATTCAATCAATTTATTATTCATTCAATTTATTAGGTATACAAATAAATATCACAGAATCGCAGAATCACAGAATCTTTAAGGTTGGAAGGGACCTCTAGAGATCATCTAGTCCAACCTTCCTGCTCAAGCAGG